>CAKNYM010048312.1:44486-63207 GCA_932195095.1 Andricus curvator | reverse complement strand
TCGGGACTTTTATTATACAGTAATTTTATTATTCGTGAAATTTTCAAATCGGGAATTTTATTATTTGGTAATTTTCCAATTTGGGAATTTCATTATTCTGTACTTTTATTATTGGGGAATTTTCCCATTCGGGAATTTTAATATTTAGTAATTTTATTCTTCGGAATTTTTCAATTCAGTCATATTATAAACTTTTGGAAATTGTATGATTCGGGAATTTTATTGTCCAGTAATTTTATTATCCGGGTTTTTTATTATACAGTAATTTTATTATTCGTGAAATTTTCAATTTGGAATTTTATCATTCGGGAATTTTATTATTCGGTAATTTTCGAATTCGGGAATTTGATTATTTAGTAATTTTATTATATCACTGTAAAATATGAGTTAATATTCTTTCACCACTCAAAGGCTACGAATTAAAATTTTTAATATTTTGAAATATTTTCTCATATGGTAATATAATAATGTAAAAAATATTTAACAGAAAATAATAAAAAATATTCATGTAGAAAATATTCCATAGAAAAAATTCAATTACGAAACGCTCGTCAAAATTAGAAAACAATGTTGCGAAACCTGTAAATTGGCCACGTCGCTTCGACAAAATGTACATTTAATCATCTTCGTAAAAAATAATTTGTTAGAATAGATAAAGTGTGTAAACAATTTTGAAATTCTGTTCATTTTTTACTAATAACTTGTGAATACGATTGTATTGGCATATCCGTGACGTATCCTATATTTACCAAAGTTTCACAATCTCTTGTCAATAAAGTTGAAAATGATTCACATTTGCGTTCTTTTATCTTTTTTTTATACATTAAATAACTCATATAATATAAAATTTAAATTACATTTTTTTTCTTTTTTTTTCTTTTATATTTGCCTGTTTTTATATTCACACTACAAAATTAGGAAAATACGAATTTCAGTCGTTTTATTGGCTAAATTTCAGGTTTCTTTTTTTTGTTAATTTTAATTCCTAATTTTATATTTCGCTTAGCCCAAAAGCGAAACACCTTAAAAAATTAAAAAATTTTCCATTCAAACTGAGTACTTGTTTACTCCCTTTCAAAGTCTCGACAAATATTGATAATAAATTAGATAACGGTTTGTAGATATACCGGCAAACGCGTCATTCATTTTTCTTGTCATAAGTGACACTCTGCAGGAAAGCTTTCTTTTTTTCTAAAAATATTTTTGAAAAATGAGGACTGCTTCTTCTACCCTGTCTATATCCTTAGCAATTTTCTTTCACTCTATTGGTAAGTAAAATACAAAAAAAAATCATTTTTGAGACTTCTATATTTTTCCAGATAAGTCGGATATTGCGATTTTATTTAATAACAAAAAAAAACAATTAAAAAAAAAGAGTCGATTTTTACAAAAAAAACATACTATTTTTTGGTAATTCAACCTCTGATAAAAAAAAAATGTGGCTTCAGTGCTTATAAAATGGATATCATGCCTACCTTATTCAGACAAAAATTAAAAAAAAAATTTAGAAAAAATTAAAAAGGTGGGTTTTAAAGATTTTTTTTTTAACCAAATAGTTAGATTTTTAAACCAAACGATGAATTTTCAACCAAGAAAAATTATTTTCTACCGAAAAATTTAAAAGATAAAATTAAAAAAAAATATAATCAAAAATAAAATAGATATCATGCCTTCCTTATTTAAGCTGAAATAAAAAATAAAAATAGAAAAAATAAAAAATAGGGGTTTCCAGAAAATCTTGTTTATTTTTTCTTTCGAATTTCCAAAAAACACAACTGTTTTTCTTATTTTTTAACATATTATTAAAACTAAATTATGTAGACTGAACCATTTTTCAAGCCGAAAGATTTTTTTTTTTTTTTGAAAATTGAATTTTATGCTTCTTTTCCTAAACTATGTAAGATATCACAAAGGAGCAAGAAGTATTTTTGCTTGACAAGCACAAATTTAATTGTTGATATTTTTCAACAAAAAAAAAATTTTTTGTATAGAAAGAAAAACAGTTGAATTTAACCAAAAAGGCGAATTTTTAGCAAAATAATTAAATCCTCAAACAAAAGAGATTCATTTAAAAAAAAAGACCAATTTTTATCCAAATAGTGGAATTTTAAAATTGATAGATCAATTTTTAAGCAAGAAGAATGATTTTCTACCAAGAAAGACAAATTTTCAAAAAAATAGTTTACTTTTTTAATCAAATAAATACCATATTAAATACATTTAAAAAATTTTTTAATTCCAATCATTTTGAGTAAAAATATTGCAATTTCAAAAAAAGAGATGAATTTTTAACCAGATAGTTAAATTTTTGAACCGAAAGATAAATTTTGCTGCAAGAAGAATAATTTTTTACCAAAAATACAAATTTCCAACAAAAAAATTAATTTTTAATAAAATAATTACATTTTCAACTAAATAGATGAATTTAAACCTCAAATGATGAATTTTCCAGAATTTTAAACCAATTTTAAACCAGCTAGTCGAATTTTTGATAAAATAATTAAATTTTCAAGAAAAGGATACATTTTTAACTAAAAAAAATAAATTTATGCCAAAATTTATGACCAATTTTAAACAAATTAGTCGAATTTTTAATAAAATAATTAAATTTTCAACCAAAGAACTGAATTCTCAACGAAAAAGATACATTTTCAGCTGATAAGAATAAATTTCTACCAAAAGTGACGAACTTGAAATCAATTAGTCGAATTTTCGAAAAAAAAAAAAAATTTAACCAAAGAGCTAAAGTTTCAACCAAAAAGATATATTTTATATATATATATATATTATATATATATATTTATTTAATTAATATTTTTAACATATAACAATAAATTTGTACAACAATTGACAAATTTTAATTCAATCAATCAAATTTTTAATAAAATAATTAAATTTTCTACAAATGAGCTAAACTTTCAAACCAAAAAGACAAATTTTCTTCTAAACAATTTAACTTTCAATCCGATAATATGAATTTTAAGCAAAAAAGTTTATTGTCGACCAAATAATGGAATTTTTCCACTAAAATAGTTGACTTATTATTAAAAAAAAATTTTCAACAAACAAGTTAATTTACAACCAAATAGTTCAAATTTTAAATAAAAAATATGAATTCTCAAGAAAATGTTTGTTTGAAATTAAAAACAGTTAAATTCAACCAAACAAAAAATTTTCAACAAAATAGTTTAATCGTCAACCAAAACAGATTATTTTTCTAAAAAAAAGACGAATTTTTAACAAAATAGTTAAAACTTTTAGTAAAATAAAATATTGTGTATATTTTAAATCGCTTTAAAGTCGTAACATTTTAAGTAAAAATATTGAATTTTCACAAAAATATATGTAAATTTTCAAAAAAATAGTTGAATTTTTCAAAAAATATTTTAATTTTTAATAAAATAATTACATTTTCAATCAATGGGATGAATTTAAAACACAAATGATAAATCTTCAACCAGAATATGAATTTTTTACAAAATAATTTTGCCAGGTAGTTGAGTTTTCAAACAAAAAGATGAATTTTCAACTTATAAGAATCAATTTCTACCAAAAACGAAGAATTTCCAACCAATTAGTCGAATTTTTAATAAAATAACTAAATTTTAACAAAAGCGATGAATCTTCATTCTAAAAAGAAAATTTGTTTGCAAAAAAATCATTTTTTAAATTTTTTGTACTAGAATAGTTGAATTTTAAACTAAAAAATGACTTTTCAACTCAACGTGTAACAGTTGATATTTCAATTAAAGAAGATTTTTGTTTAAACTTAAAAACAGTTAAATTTAAACAAATAGGCGAATTTTTAATAAAATATTTGAATCCTGAAAAAAACGAATTAATTTTTTTCCAGAAAAAAACATTTCAAATTAAAAAATTTTTAATTAAATTTATAATAACTAATTTCAAAACAATTAGTTGATTTTTTCATAAAATAATTGAATTTTCAACCAAAGTGATGAAGTTTTATATCTAAAAGACAAATTTTCTGCAAAAAAAAAAAATAATTTTTAACACGAAAATATGGATTTTCAAAACAAAAAAATGTTGACCAAATAGTGAAATTTTTCTACTGAAATAGTAGGATTTTTAACCAGAAAATATAAATTTTCAAAAAACAAAGATAATTTACAACCAAATGATTGAATTTTCAACCAAAAAGAGGAATTTTTAACAAAATGGTTGAATCAACCGAAACAGGTTGATTTTTAAAGAAAGAAAACCAAATTTGTATCCAAATAGTGGAATTTTCAACCTAAAAAATTAGTTTTTAACGAAAAAAAAAAATTTTCTATCAAAAGGGCGAATTTTCAAGTAAATAGATGAATTTTTGATAAAATATTTAAATTTTCACCCAAAGAGATTAATTTAAAACTCAAATAAAAAATCTTCAACCGAAAAAATAAATTTTCGACAAAGTTTTTTATCTTTTAGCCAAGCAGTTGAATTTTCTGCGAAACAATTTAATTTTTAACATAATATTAATTTTCAACAACAAACTTTATTTTTGATCATTTTTGTTTCAAAAATTCATTTAATTGGTTGAAAATTCCACTATCTGGTTAAAAATTGACTTCTTTGTGAAAATTTTATATTTTTGGGATAAAAAATTTAACTTTTTTGTAAAAATTCGTATCTTTCAGAAAATATTAAAGGTTTTTTGATTAAAAATACAACTTCAATGGTATGTTTCTAATTTGTTCTTTTGAATTTTTTGTTATTTTCTAAATCACAATTTTCAAAAGGGGAATTTCAATTCTGAAAATTTATTTCAAAAAGAGAAAATTTAAATTGTAAATGTTTCTTCAATAACAAATCAATAACGCTGTTCTTTACTTTTTGACCGAATTTGAAAAACCAATTTAGAAAATCAATAAAATTTTTTTTTAAATTTAATTCTTAAGATTTCAGATAAAATTTAAATTGATTTTTCAAATTAATTTAAAGAATATATTTAAAAACATTTCAAAAACAATTTAAATGATTACATAAAATTTTGGAAAAGAATGTAGAAAATTTTAAAACCAAATTTTTCAATTTTGCTAGAGTACAAAATTGTAGAAAAAATTCAACAAATTTTAAGAAGTATTTAGAAGTTTTAAAAAGGTAAAAAATTAATCCTAAACTTAAAAAAATTTCAACAAATTTAAAACACAATGTAGATTTTTGAAGATTTCGATCCAAAAATTTGAAAGCTTTTTAAGCATTTTTAATGGTTTCAAGAGAATGAAAAAAACTTTTCAATAGATTTCTGGGAAAATTTTAAATAATTTTTTTTATAACATTTTTGTTATCTGATTGGATGAAAATTGAACAATTTTTCAAAAATTCCTTTAATTGGTTGAAAATTCACCAATTTCGTCAAAAATTAACATTCTTGTTGAAAATTCAAATTTTCTGTGAAAAATTCGTCTTCTTGGCTTAGAAACTCAATATTTTAGTAGAAAATTCAACTGCTTTTTAGATACCCCTTTTTTTATTTAAAAAAAATATTTTTTTAAAATAAAAATTCAACTATTTTAGCATGTGTTAAAAATTCTTTTTCTTTTAGTTTAAAAAATCTTTTCGATTCGAAATTCAATTATTTGGTAGAAAATTCAACTGTTTTGTAGAAATCTCCTTTTTTTGGATTCAAAATGTAAAATTTTGGATTAAATTTTTTTTATTCATTGACTAAACAATCTTTGCTAATTACATTTTTTTTCTTCAATTGAACTACTGTTTGTTGAAAAAAAATCTTCGCTTGGTTCAAATATCAACTATTTTGTTAAAAATTAATATATTTTTTCAAAAATTCCTTTTTTTTTGGTAAAACATTTATCTTTTTTGTGAAAAATTCATCTTTTTGGTAGAAAATTATTCTTCTTGATAGAAAACTTATCAATTTTGTTGAAAATCAACTTTTTTGTGAAAAATTCATTTTTTTTAATTGAATATTCAATTGTGTTATAGAAAATTCGTCTTTTTCATTTGAAAATTGAACTCTTCTCGAAAAATTTATTTTTTGGTAAAAAAGCAAATATTTGTCTCAACATTCTTTTTTTTGGAAATTTCCCCTTTTTTGCTTGCATTTTTTTGCCTTTTTTGAATAATTTTTAACTAAAACTATGAATCTTCAACTGAAATCGTAAAATTTGTAGAACAGCAATATTATGAATCTTCAACTGAAATAGTTAAATTTTCAGTAAAAAAAAAACAATTTCCGACCACAAATATACGAATTTTCAACAAAATTTTTCAATTTTCCACTAAAATAATGAATCTTCAACCGAAAAAAATAACAAACAAAAAAAAACAATTTTCAACCCAAAACTTTAATTTTCATCCGAAGAGATTAATTTTCAACTAAAAGTATGAATCTTCAAATAGAATTCCGAAACTTTTAGATGAAAAAATAAATTTCTGATTAAAAAAATGAATTTTCAATAAATTTGTTGAATTTTTACCCAGAGAATATCCATTTTTAAGCAAAAATTGCATAGGTAAATTTAAATTAAAAATCGAAAATTTTAAATTAGTTTAAAATCAAATTCAAAATCCTATTTAACCTCCATAAAATGCTCCTATTGTAATTAAAAAAAAATCCTCAATAAAAAAAAAGTGTTTTCTTTGAACAAAAACAACAAAGAGGAAAAAAAATGAGAAAGCAACCAACCAAATCCCCTTCCTTCTCTTTTTTTCCTTCTTATTTTTCTTTCCTCTTCTTTTTTTTTGTCCAAAGAAAAAAAACTTATCTTTTTTTTTTTAAGAAATTGTTTTTTTTTAATTACAATAGGAGCATTTTATGTTGGTTATCTGAATTTAGTCGTTGCATTCTTTTTTTTTTTATTTTCAGGAATTCTATACACTAAATTTAAATGTCAAAAAATTAATTTTTAACCAAATAGTCAAATTTTGAACAAAAAAGTTGAGTTCTCTACTAAATAGTTGAATTTTTATCCAAGAAATATAAATTTTCAACAAGAAATTGAATAGCAAAATTTTCATTTCAAAAAATTAATTTTTACTGAAAAAAAAACGAATTTTTAACAAAATCGTTAAATTTTTAAAATCAAGAAATAAATTTTCAACTAAAATGATGAATGTTCCACCAAAAACCAAGAAAGATGAATCTTTAACGATAAATTTAATAGTTGTTATTTCAACCAAAAAATATTTTGATTTTAAATTAGAAACAGTTAAATTCAACACAAAAAAACGAATTTTCAATAAAATAGTTGAATTTATCGTCTTTTAATAAATTTACTTTGTTTATTTTCAATGTTGTTTTTCACGATTAAATCAAAAACTGTTCATCCTATCAAAAAATGATTTAAAAAAATGTGTAGCTCTTTTTTTTGATGTACAAATTTTGTCTATTATTTTTTTTTTTTGTACTTTGCGTCGTTTTCCTAAATATTCAAGTATTTTATTTTTAATGTTATTTTTCACTCTAAAACCAAAACTACTCATCCTATGAAAAAAATTATAATTACAAAATTTGTAGCTCTTTTAAATGAACAACTTTTGCTAAATAATTTTTTTCGTAGCTTGTGTCGTTTGTCCAAAAATTAAAATTTGTTATGTTTATATTTTTTTGGGTGCACAATTTTCGTTTTCCATCTTTTTTCGTATCCAGCACAGTTTGACTGCAAAATGGAATTTTTTATTTTTTATTATTTTTGGTTAGATCAAAATTTGAATTTTCAATTTTCCAACAAAATTCAAATAATTATGATAATCTTGTAGGGCTTTCAAAAAGCAACCTTTTTCTTATCTCGACTTTTTTCACATAAAACTAATACACGAAAAAAATGGATGGTCAAAGTTAGAGAGTCAAAATTTAGAGAGCCAGTTCGTTTTTCTAGATGTTCGAAAGAGCCTTCTATAATTTTTTTGACCTAGTCAGAAAAACACTCATTTTATGGCCAGTCGAAATGTTATAAGAAGATCAGACTCACTATCAGGATATTCAAGGTATCCTCCCGGGATGGTCAATACGATCATCTTGTTTTAACTCATTTCGACCATCCACGGAGGAGCAGATATGGGATAATCAAATCGACCCTCTAAGATGGTCAAGTCGACTATCTGCGATGATCAAATCGACCCTCTATGATGATCGGTTTGGACATCTGTCATGATCAGTTTGGCCCTCTGTGATGTTCAGTTCAGCCCTCTCTGATGATCAGTCCGACCCTGTCCTATAGTTGACCCTCAAATATAGTCAGTCTGCACATCTATATGACCAGAATGACCTTCCATTTTTCTCTTCGTACCTCCTCATTATAAGAATGTAAAAATTGACTTCTAAAAATCATCACGGAATATAAAATAATAATAAAAAATGTTCTCTTTGCAGAATTGAGTTCCCAGGCAAGAAGGTTCGAATTTCCTAAACATGTTGCTTTGGAAGATATACCAGACCTCATAATGCCTCGTGGTTACCCAAAAAGTTTCGAAGGTGCTTTCATTGGATCAGATTATAAAGGTCAAATTCTTCCATTCACGAAATTTGGCCATCTTGTTATTGTTCGCGAGCCCTTCAACCTTGTTGAACCAATCAGCGAACAAAACTGGCTAGAGATGCGCAATAATTATTATAAGAAGGTAAACGGAGAGAGGGCAGACACAATATTAAACTATCAAGATTTACCCTCTACAAGTGTCCGTCGCCAGATAAGGATTAGCCCTCATCATGTTAATGCAGATAATGAACGCCAACAGGCCTTATTGATGAATCATGAAGATTTACGTCGCTTGAGCAGAATTAATACTGCACGTGTTAACCCTGTCAATACAGAAAATAAACGTGAAATCGACACACCTAGAACAGCCAAACTGGCAGGTTGGCCAGCCAGTCGACTTGGAAGCAGAATTAGTACTGTACGCGTAAGTCCTACTATACCAGAAAATGAACCTTTTCTCGACACACCCAGGCCTCCGAGGCTGGACCGTTGGCCAACCCGACGTGTAAGCAAATAGTTTATCACAAAAAACGCAAAATTAGAAAAAAAGGTTCAATTTTGTTTCAGTTCATTTTTTGAGACGCTCATTACGAAATCAATTTACACTAACGTCTGAAATCATCTGCACGTTTAGCATGACTGGTACTAAGAAAAATCACCCCTTCTTGAACTTCAAACTTGGCTTCCAGTCCCATAGGAGTTATGAGTTAGGGTTAACGAGTTATAAGTTAGATTTGGTGTGGTGTTACGAGTCAGCTGTTAGGAGTTATGAGGTAGGATTTATGCGTTATGAGTCATGATTTACGAGTTATGGTTTATGAGTTATGACTTATGCCTTATGACTTATGACTGATGACTTATTATTAATGCCTTTTGAATTATGAGTTGACTTATGAGTTCTGAGTTATGATTTAGGATTTTTAATTCATAAGTTAAGGGTTACGAATTAGGAGTTAGGGCTTACGGCTTAGGAGTTACGTCTTAAGAGGAACGAGTTAGGATTTATGAGCTGTAAGTTATGATTTTTGAGTAACGTTTTAGGACATAGGACTTAGGACTTAAGAGTTAGGAGTTCAAAGGTATGCGTTATGAGTTATGACTAATGACTTAGGGCTTTTGAATAATAAGTTATGACTCATGAGTCACGACTAATGACTCGTGACTTAGGACTAATGTGTCATAAGTCAAGAGTTATAAGTTAGGAGTTGAAGGTTAGGGATTGGGAGTTACGTCTTAAGGGGTACGAGTTAGGAGTTATGAGTTACGATGTTTTGATTAGGTTTTAGGACATAGGACTTAGGAATTTGGAATTATGAGTTATAAGTTATGAGTTATGTGTTGAATCTCAGAACTTAGGACTAAGAGTTATGAGTTCAACGTTATGAGTTATGACTAATGACTTAAGGCTTTTGAATAATAAGTTATGACTCATGAGTTACGACTTATGACTCGCGAGTTAGGACTTATGTGTTATAAGTCATGAGTTATAAGTTAGGAGTTAAGGGTTAGGGAATAGGAGGAACATCTTAAGAGGTACGAGTTAGAGTTATGAGTTATAAGTTATGAGGTTTTTATCAGGTTTTAGGACATAGGACTTAGGAATTGAGAATAATGAGTTAAAAGTTATGAGTTATGTGTTAGATCTCAGGGCTTAGGGCTTAATACTTATGAGTTATGCGTGATAAGTTATGACTTATGGCTTATGAATGATAAGCTATGAGTCATGAGTTACGACTTATAACTTGTGACTTATGTATTATCAGTTATGAGTTATAAGTTAGGACTTATGAGTTATGAGTTATACGTTATAAGTGATGAGTTAACAGTGAGGGGTTAAGGATTTTGAGTTAAATCTCAAGGGGAAAGAGTTAGAAGTTACGAGTTATAAGGTATTATTTTTGAGTTAGGTTTTAGGACATATTAATTAGGACTTAAGAGTTATGAGTAATAATTTATGAGTCATGAGTTGCGACTCATGACTTGTGCCTTAGGACTAATGTGTTGTAAATTATGAGTTATAAGTTAGGACTTATGATTTATGCGTAATGAGTTATGAGTTATAGGTTACGACTCATGACTTACGATTTATGACTTATAAATTTTATGAGTTGTGAGTGATGACTTATGAATTTATGAGTTGTGAGTTACAACTTATGACTTGTGTCTTAGGACTTATGTGTTATAAATTATGATTTATAAGTTAGGACTTATGAGCTATGCGTAATGGGTTATGGGTTATGGGTTACGACTTATGACTTACGATTTATGACTTATAAATTTATGAGTTGTGACTTATGAATTTATCAGTTGTCAGTTATGACTTATGAGTTTATGAGTTATAAGTTATGAGTCATGACTTATGAGTTAGGGTTTATGAGTTATGAGTTATACGTTATAAGTGATGAGTTAAGAGTGAGGGGGTAAGGATTATGAGCTACGTCTCAAGAGGGAAGAGTTAGGAGTTATAAGTTATTACTTTTGAGTTGGGTTTTAGGGCATAAGACTTAGGACTTAAGAGTTATGAGTGATAGTTTATGAATCATGAGTTACGACTCATGACTTGTGTCTTAGGACTAATGTGTTATAAATTATGAGTTACAAGTTAGAACTTATGAGTTATGCGTAATGAGTTATAAGTTATGACTCATGACTTACGATTTATGACTTATAAATTGTATGAGTTGTGACTTAAGAGTTATGACTTATGAATTTATGAGTTGTGAGTTGTGAGTTATGACTTATGAATTTATTAATTTATGAGTTATGAGTTAAGAGTTATGAGTTATGAGTTATAGCTTACGACTTATGACTTATGATTTATGACTTATAAATTTATGAGTCATTAGTTATGAGTCATAAGTTATGAGTTATTATTTCATGATTTATAAGTTATCAGTTATGGTTTCTGAGTTATGAGTTACGAGTTATGAGTTAGGTGTTATAAGTTAGGAGTTACGTATGAAGAGTTACGAGTTATGAGTTGGGAATTAGGAATGATGACTTATGAGTTATGCGTTATGAGTTATACACAAGTTAAGTTATAAGTTATGACTTATGAATAATGCGTGTTAGGTATTAGGACTTAGGACCTAGCAATTAGGATTCATGACTTATGAGTTATGCGTTATGAGTTGAGTTATAAGTTATGACCTATGACTTAGGAATAATGGGTTATGAGTTATGAGTTACTCACGTGGTATATACTTTTACAAAATTCAAAATTATCTCCAATAAAAGTCATTCGCCCTACAATTTCGTATACTTTTGAACCATTTTTGAAAAAAAATGTGTGGTACCGTTCGTGCTATCCCTGTAGATGATTTCCGACGTAAGAATTTTATTCTAAGGTAGTTTTCATGCTAAAAATCTGTCTAGATAAAATATTTTTTTGATGAGTTTGAGAATAAAAATAATATTACCATGTTATTTCAAATAAAAAACATCATTTTTGATGAAAAAACATCAAAATTGCAAAAAAAATTATTTTAACAATGCTGTTTGTAATTGAATTGTTCTTACTATCGCTTCTCACAAATTTTTTAAAAATGATGTCTTTTTTCCAGTAAGAAAAAATTAAATTACAAACAATAATGTTGAAACAATGATTTTTTGCACGTTTGAAACCTTTTTTTATGGAAAACAATGTTTTTTCTTTCATTAGACATGATTGATTTTTTTCAAAGGATTAAATTTTTTGCACCATAAAGACCTTAAGGATCTTAAATAAGAAAATGAGAGGATGATTTTACAACATGTATAAAGTCAGAAATAAATCGAAAATTATCATAAAAGCTTCATTTGTTTAAAACAAAAACATAATTAGTCAAAATTGAACCATTCTAATCTATATTATATAGTGATTTACGTACAATGGAAAATCTAAATAATTAATTTAATTAATAATGTAGTAGTAGAATTAAGAACACAAAACCGCATAATAATGTTAATACTGTAATTTATTTAATAAATGCATTTATTTTAATCTTCCACTGTGTTTTAAATGAATTAATAAATAATTAAGTAAGACGCTTCGCTTACATTTCAGACGTTTCCACTAGTAGTAAAATAACTGATGATTTCGAAACACGATAACTCGGGTGAAACTAACGTTAACCTATTTTCTGGAAGAGAGTTTTAAGGCTAATGAAATTTCGCGTTAAGTGACCCCTAGAAAAAATATTTTTGACTTTTTGAAGCGAATGTATCAAAGAAAGGAGGGCAAGGGGGATGTATAGGAAAACAGTAGAAAAGGATAGATTGAGGGCGAAGAGCGTGGGATCCATTGAGGCATTTATCTAAAGGAAGAGAGACGAGAGGGGAAGCAGTGAGGACAAGGAAGATATAGAGTCAAGCTTGAAAAATCAAAAAATGTATAGATCGCCGCCGGAAAAACATAGTTTTGTAGAGAAGGATGAGAAAAATAAGGGGACAGATAGAGACAGAGCTGAGGCTAAAGATCCGTTGGAAAAGGAAAGATTGAAAGAAACGCGCGAAATGATGATAGAAGTAATTGGGATGTATGAAGAAAAGCAGGAGAAACGGGTAGAGGAAGTAAGGAAAGAAATTAGGCAGGAAATGGCCGAACTTAGGAAAGAAATGAGGAAATGGCAAGAAGTCAGGGAAAAGCTAGAGAAAAGAATGCAGACGTTGGAGCAAAGACTAGAAAAGAAGCAAGAGCCTAATAAAAAGGTAGACGAGTTGGAAGGCAGAATAAAAAAAATAGAAAGCGCAAACCGTGAGTCTGGAGGTGGCGAAAGTGGGAATAAGGAGAAGGAAAGGTTGAGAAAGATAGAACAAAGACTCGAAAAGAAAAAGAGAGAAGAAAGAAAAAGAAACATAGTGATAAAGGGTCCAAGATTAGAGGGGAAGGAGCTAATGGAAGGCGTGCAAGAAGTACTAAAAAGGATTGATGCTAAGGTAGAGATAGAGGAAGTGCGAAGTGTAGGAAGGGAAGAGCGAAGAGGGGAAAGAATAGTACTAGTGAAACTGAAGAAATGGGAACATAAGAGGGAAGTGAAGACAAAGAAGAGGGTGTTATATGGAACCTCGGAGAGAATAGAGGATGATTTGACATGGGTAGAAAGAAACATGCAGTATAAGTTAAGGAAAATAGCGGAAGAGGAAAGAAAAAAGGGAAGAAGAACATGGGTTAAGTATGGGAGAATACAGATAGAAGGTGTATGGTGGAATTGGGACGAGGACAAGGAACGGATAGTAAATAATGAGGAGTCGGGAAACTAGGAGAGAAAGGAACAGGAGATAAAGAAATAAGAAATAGTAGGATACAAAAAGAGACGAGAAACAAAAGTAGGGAAGATTGAAAGATATGCTACTGGAATATAGCAGGCTTAGAAAGAAAGGGTAGAGATTATATGAGAAATTTAACACAATGGGATGTAGTAGTAATGATGGAGACGTGGCTAGATGGAAAGAGGTGGGAAAGAGTAAGGGGAAGATTACCAAGAGGTTACAAAAGGCAGGTTCAAAATGCAAAGAGGAAGAATAAAAAAGGCAGAGCAGTGGGAGGAATGGTGATGGGTCTAAGGAACGAATGTATAACAGAGAAGGATAAAAAAGAGTTGATAGGACATAAAGAAGGATAAATAGTAGAAGAGATAAATATGGGAGGAGAGAGGTTGAAGATAGTGGGGGTTTATGTGAACGGTGATATGCAGGAAAAATCAGAGGAGATAAGGGAACTGATGGAAGAAAATAAGCAAGAGAGTAGGCTTATAATAGGAGGAGACTTTAATGTGAGAAGAGGAGATAGAGGAGGAAGGGCATGGGATGGAGAGCGAGGGAGAAAATGCAAGGAAAAGATACTGAATGGGGAGGGAAAGAAGTTGTTAAAGAGACTAGCGGAGATGGGATGGTTTATCCTAAACGGAAGTATAGAGGGGGATGAGGAAGGGGAATATACACGTTCAGCAGGAAAGAGGGAAACGTTAATTGATTATGTGGTAGTGGACGACGAAATAAGAGAGAAGGTTAAGAAACTAGAGGTAGGGAATTATGTAGATTCGGATCACTTTCCCTTAATAGTGACAGTAGAGGGAGAAATGAGTAATATCAATAAGGCTAAAAAGGAAGCAAAAGTAAAAAGAGCAGGAAGAGGGGATTGGTCAATGGAAGGTAAAGAACAGTTTAAAGAAAATGTCAGGAATATCAAAATGGGGGAAGGAAACGTAAACGAGGAAATGGAAATAATTATAGGAAAAATAAAAGGAGTATTAGAGTGCACAAGCAAAAAAGAAGTTAGTGAAGGAGGCGATAGAAGTGGATGGGATGAGAATTGTAAACAGAAGAAAAAGGAAGTGAAAAGGGAATTAAGAAAATGGAGAAAAGGGACAAATAGTGGAGAAGAATATAGGAGAAAAAAGAAGGAGTATACTGAGTTGTGTGATCAAAAAAAAGAGGAGGAAAATAAAAGGTTTGAAGAAGAAGTGGAGAAGGCTAGGACGGAAGAAGAGGTTTGGAAGGTGGTAAATAGAGAGAGACGAGGAAGGAAAAGAGTAAACCAGGATATTGAGATGGTGAAATGGAAAAAATATTTCATGGAATTACTAGGAGGGGTAGAGAGGAAAGTTAGGAAAGGAGGAAAAGATGGTAGGGAAACAGATGAGGAGGAGGACATTACAAGGGAAGAAATAGACAAGGTATTAGGGATGATGAAAAATGGAAAGGCACCTGGTATAGATGAGATTCCAAATGAAGTATGGAAATATGGGGGGACAGAATTAAAGTAACGGGCATGGATAATATGCAATAGAGTATGGAGAGGAGAGGGGTGGCCAGAGTTATGGAAAGAAGGAGTAGTGATACCAATAGTGAAGAAAGGCAAAGGGGAGGAGGTTAAAGATTATAGGGGAGTGACACTAATTCCAACACTGTATAAAGTATATGTGACTGTTCTATCGGAGAGGTTAAAAAAAGCAGTTGTGGAGAAAAAGATAGAGCCACCGAATCAGACAGGGTTTAGAAAAGGGATGGGGCTGATGGACAATATATATGTTCTGAACTATTTAGTAAATAAGAGGATTAAAAGGGAGAAAGGGGCGATGGTAGCAGTATTCGTGGGCTTGAAGGCGGCGTTTGACTCATTAGACCGAGGCGAGATAGAAAAGTTATGGTGGAAAAGGGGATACGAGAGGGATTAATAAAGAGAGTGGGTGAAAAGAAGAGAAAAGGGTGGGGAGGAGTTAGGATAGGGAACGAAAAGATATATACACTGGCATACGCAGACGATATAGTGTTGATGGCAGAGGATGAAGAA
The DNA here is from genome assembly GCA_932195095.1 of Andricus curvator. Classification (NCBI taxonomy): domain Eukaryota; kingdom Metazoa; phylum Arthropoda; class Insecta; order Hymenoptera; family Cynipidae; genus Andricus; species Andricus curvator. The sequence continues at coordinate 47,487 of CAKNYM010048312.1, read as the reverse complement.
GGGATGGCGTGCCTAATTACAGGATTAAAGAAATACTTAGATGGAAAAAAGTTGAATTTAAATGTAGAAAAGACAAAGATTATGAGGTTTAGCAAAGGAGGGGAAGAAAGAAAGAATAGACGGGGAGATGGAAGGGAATAAAATTAGAAGAAGTGAAAGAGTTGAAGTATTTGGGATATAGCTTGCAAGCAAATGGAGATCATAGAGCTCATATAAGAGAAAGGATAAAAAAGCAGCAGGGGTAATGAAACAGATATGGGGAATAGGAAAAAGAAGGTTTAAAAAAAATTGGAGAAGGAGAATCTGGTTATTTGATATGCTGGTATGGCCGGCATTAGGTTATAGAGCAGAGATATGGGGATGGAAAGAAAGGAAAGAGATTGAGAGTTTACAAGAAAGGTATATAAGGTGGACGCTAGGGGTAGACTGGAGGACACCGGGATATATGGTGAGAGAAGAAGCGCAAAGGAATAAATTAAGTACTAGAGCGGGAAAGAGGGCCTGGAATTTTGAGACGAAAATGAGGGAGGGAAAGGGAGGGGAGTTAGCGAGAAAGTGTTTGGTGGAGGTAGAGGGGAGCAGAGGGAGGGCGATGGAATTAACGAGATGGGAAGAAGAAAGGAGGGAGTTCTTTAAGGCTAGAGATATAGAAGACGAGACTGGAGTCAACTATGAAGAAGTAGAAGAAAAGGGTAGGGAAAGACAATTAATAGAAATATGGGGGATGATTGAGGAATCAAAATATAATAAATGGTATAAGATGATAAAAAAGGAAGGAGTACCAAAGTATTTAGAAAAGGGATGAGGAGAGAAGGAATGGAGCAGAATAGCAAGATTTAGATTGGGAAACGAGGTAAGGGCAGGTATTTATTGGGATAAGAAAGAGAACAGGAAGTGCAGAATCTGTGAATGGGAAGAGGAAACATGGGAGCATGTATGGGAAGGATGTAGGAGATGAATGGAAGATAAAGGAAGCTGGCAAGAGAATGTGGTGAAGATTCTAGGGGAGGATGGTTGGGGGGAAGAGTGGATGAAGGAGTTAGAGGGTGCTAGGGGAGCAAATGAGAAGGAATGAAAGAATGGATGGAAAAAAATGGCAAAATGGAGTTACAAGAGAAGTGAGAGGAAAAGGAAACGGAAGTCGCTTAAATTAGAAGCGTAAAGATTTGTAAGTAATGGTTATGTAATAGCATAAGTAAATTAAGTTGCGTTTGCGTTATCGCTCTCTCTCTCTCTCTCTCTCTCTCTCGCTTGCACTCTCGCTTTCGATCGCTCGCTCACTCGTTCGCTAATACGTCCCAAATTGCGCTATCGTCAAAAAATAGAAATAAGGATATAGATATAAGATTTTCTGTGAATAGGTGTAAATAACTGTAAATAGTAAGGATAAGATTTTATAAAACATGTAGAAGGAAGTGTTGTAAGAAATGGAAGTCATGTAAACCCTTAGGGGACACATTATGAATAAAGAAGAAGAAGATGCTTTGATATTCAGACGTTTTCACATCGCCAGGCTGGAAGCATATATTTTATGAAGAAAAAATTCACAAATTTGAAAAATTAGTTCTAATTTTTGTTTATATATTCTTCTGACACGCTTATTCTGAAATTCATCTGCACTACAGTCGAAAATTATCTGCATGGTCTGCATTTGTACTTTAACTTCATTTTGTATCCGGATCTAGGGATGTTGTAGGAAAGATTTGAAATTTACAGAACGCAATCCTTGAAATCTCATCTTCAATTTGAGCTCTCAAAAATAAAAAAATCTTCACGGATGCCTGAGTTATGACTAAAAATGTCCGAACCTGTTAAAGCGGTGAGACTGTTGTTGACTGAAATTCGACACAGAGACGCTCGGATATTTTTTATCATATCTCGGGAACCCGTGAAGATTTTTGAAGGTTTTTTTGGCGCTAATTAAAGGTAAAGGTTTAGAGAATGCGTCCTATAAATTTCATATTTTTCCCATTAATTTTTTTGAACATTCAATAAATTCATCCATTTTAATTTTAAACAGTCTTTTAAACCAGGTTAATAAATAATTATATGAGATGCTTTGCTATTCAGACTTTTTCACATCGCCAGGCTGGAAGCATATATTTTATGAAGAAAAAATTCACAAATTTGAAAAACGAGTCCTAATTTTTTCTTTGTTATATTCTTCTGACACGCTTATTTTGCAATTCATCTGCACTACAGTCGAAAATTATCTGCATGGTCAGCACGGATGGTACCAGAAATAACTGATGACTTTGAAACATGATAATTCGGTTGAAACTAAAGTAAAACTATTTGCTGCAAAAGAGTTTAAAATCTTATGAAATTATGCGTTAAATGAGCCCTAAAAAAGATATTTTTGACTTATTGAAGCGCATTTATCACGTGAGAAGTTTTTTTTTAATTTATGAAATTTTTGAATTTTTTACTTCAACTTCATTTTGTCACCGGATCTAGGGAAGTTGTAGGAAAGATTTGAAATTTGCAGAACGCAATCCTTGAAATCTCATCTTCAATTTGAGCTCTCAAAAATAAAAAAATCTTTACGGGTTCCTGAGTTATGACTAAAAATGTCCAAGCAAGTCAGAGCGGTGAGACTGTTGTTGACTGAAACTCGACACAGAGACGCTTGGATATTTTTTATCATATCTCGGGAACCCGTGAAGATTTTTAAAGTTTTTTTGGCGCTAATCAAAGGTAATGTTTCAGAGAATGCGTCCTATAAATTTCATATTTTTCCTATAACTTTTTTCGGACATTCAATAAATTCATCCATTTGAATTTTAAACAGTCTTTTCAACAAGTTAATAAATAATTGCAGAAAATGCTTGGCTATTCAGACGTTTTCACGTCACCAGGCTGGAGGCATATATTTTATGAAAAAAAATTCACAAATTTGAAAAATTAGTTCTAATTTTTGTTCATATATTCTTTTGACACGCTTATTCTGACATTCATCTCAACTACAGTCGGAAATTATCTGCATGGTTACTGCATGGTC
>CAKNYM010048312.1:19066-33950 GCA_932195095.1 Andricus curvator | reverse complement strand
TCAAATTTGGACAACCGCCATAAAATGCTCCTATTGTAATTTGAATCAAAACAAAAAAAATCCTCTTTCCTTGGACAAAAAATAAAAAAGAGGAAAGAAAAATGAGAAGGCAACCACCCAATTCCCCTTTCTTCTCCTTTGTTATTTCTTTCGTTCATTTATTTATTATTAATAATTTTTTTTTTGTAAATATTATGAATGTGTTTGTATTGTGATTTGATAATAATAAAAATAAAAAAGAAGAAATAAATAAAAAAAAAGAGAAATAAGGGGATTATGTTGGTTGCCTTCTCATTTTTCTTTCCTCTTTTTTATTTTTGTCAAAAAAAAAAAAAAATTTGTAAGAATTTTTTTTTATTATAATATGAGCATTTTATGGTGGTTCTCCAAATTTGGTCGTTGCATTCTTGCTTTTATTTTCATAAATTATATACAAAAACTTCTTTACTTATTTAATTAGATATATGAAATCACGTCCATGCTTGAAGGTTAAAAATAGGAGGGGGCTCATCTTCAGTGTCACGTGACATTTTCACAAATTTGTTTCATAAATTGTCACAAGAGGGAGGGGTGAGTCAAAAATCTTAAAATAGCTTCGCCTAATATGTGGACGCTCCCTGGGGTAATGTAGGCCTCGGGGAAATGTGGACCTCGTGGTAATGTGGACATTGGGGTAATGTGGACATTGGGGTAATGTGGACCTCGGGTTAATGTGGGACTCGGAGTAATGTGGGCTTCGGGTTAATATGATCTCCGGGGTAATGTGGGCCTGGGGGTAATATGGTCTCCAGGGTAAAGTGGTATTTGGAGAATCATTGAAAATATTTCCTCAATGTTACAATGCAGGGAAGCGAAAGTGAATTGTTTGTCGAAAAACTACCCATATATAAGAGTTGAGTGACTGTGCAAGGTTGTACTTGTACTTTGGAAATGTGGAACTCGGAGTAATTTGGACATTGGGGTAATGTGGACCTCGGGGTAATGCGGACTTTGGGGTAATGTGGACCTCGGGTTAATGTGGGACTCGGGGTAATAAGGGCTTCGGGTTAATATGATCTCCGGGGTAATGTGGGCTTGGGGGTAATATGGTCTCCGGGGTAAAGTGGTATTTTGAGAATCATTGAAAATATTTTCTCAATGTTATAATGCGGGGAAGCGAAAGTGACTTGCTTGTCGAGAAACTACCCATATATAAGAGTTGAGTGACTTTTCGAGGTTGTACTTGTACTTTAGTAGACCGTAAATGGATCAGCCGTAGTTCTCGTTTCGCCAGGTAGAGTCTGTGTTCTTTTCGCCGAATGTGGTACTTAAAAAGCGATGATTCGCGTTCGAGTCACGATCCGATCGTGTTCCGAATAGCATTGCAAAAATTGAAGATATTGATCGCCGATCACCTGATCGTAATATAAAATACCACGCCACGTTTCCTATGGCCATCGGAATCTACATATATTTATTAACTCCAATCGATTGTCTCGATAGAGAGTAAATATTTCATGAAGTAATCATTTTGAAGTATCGCGAACAATATGAAATCCGAGCAGGAAACTAGTCCTACAAATGTCCCGGATTACCCCGGATTACCTCTGGATACAGAATTAATCTGGATATTATATTGCTTTTTCTAGGTCTTTTAATTGATGTTTGACAATTTTTAGTTTCAAGTCTCCATATTTTTTTCTGAAAGAAGCAAATATAACAATTCAGAAATGCAGAATCAAGGGTGTGCCGCTTTACCCCACGTGTTCCGCTTGGCCCCAGTTTAAGTTACTACGATTATTACGGATTGAATAGGCTAATTCTAGATGACCTCAAATTATGTTTTATTACTAAGTCTTAGCTAAATTTATGCAAATTTTCAACCAAAAATGATACTTTTGACAAAATTGTTGAATTTTCAAAAAAATTGAAATTTTTAAAAATAAATAGTTGAATTTTTTACGAAAAAGATTCATTCTCTACGAAATAGACAAATTTTGAACAAAATACATGAGTTTTTTATGAAGTAGTTGAATTTTCAACTAACAAAGATAAATTGTTAGAAAAATAATTTTTGCAAATAAACAAAATGAATGTTCTGAAAAAAGAAAAAGAATCTTTACACAAAAAAATGACTTTTTTACAAAAAATTTCAATATTTAACATAATACATTAATTTTCAATCAAATACATTTTTAACCAAAAACATGAAATTTTAACCCAGAAGGTTAATTTTATTCCGTAAAAGATGAATGTTCAACAAAATCAATTAATTCTAATCTGCAATAGATAAATTTTTAGTTAAAAAATAAATTTTGAACAAAAAAATAACGATTTTTCAACTGAAATAAAGAACCTTTAACCAAAAAAAGTACATTTTTAACAAAAATGTTCAATTTTAAACAAAATAAGCAAATTTTAACCAAATAGTTAAATTTAAAAAAAAAATGAATTTTCAAGTCAGAAAATTAATTTTCTACCGAAAAAGACGAATTTTCAAGAAAATAAATAAACTTTCACCTATACAATCTTTGAATTTTTAGTTAAAAAGTACATTTTTAACTAAAAAAAGAGATTTTTCCACAAAATAGTTAAATTTTCAACCAAAGAGATGAATTTGAAACTAAAATGAAGAATAGTTAACCAAAAAAATAAGTTTTCAACAAAAATTTTCAATTTTTAACTTGGTACATTAATTTTCAATCAAATGAATCAATATTTAATTTAAAAAATAAATTTTCAACTCAGAAGATTAATTTTATATCGTAAAAGATGAATATTCAACAAAATCAATTAATTTTAATCTGCAATAGATAAATTTCTAGTTAAAAAATAAATTTTGAACCAAGAAATAACGATTTTTCAATGAAATATTTACTTTTTCACACAAAGAGATGAATTTTCAACAAAAAATAAATGAATTTTTAACAAAAATGTGCAATTTTGAACAAAATAAGCGAATTTTTAACCAAATAGTAAAATTTTTAACTCAGAAGATTAATTTTCTACCGAAAAAGACGAATTTTCAACAAAATAAATAAATTTTTAACTACAATAGTTTAATTTTCAAATAAAAAGTACATTTTTAACAAACAAAAAAATATTTTTCAACAAAATAGCTTAATTTTTAACCAAAGAGATGAATTTGCAACTAATATAAAAAATCGTTAACCAAAAAAATAACTTTTTAATAAAAATGTTCAATTTTTAACTTGGTACATTAATTTTCAATCAAATAAATCAATATTTAATTTAAAAAATTGATTTTCAACTCAGAAGATTAATTTTATACCGTAAAATATGAATGTTGAACAAAATCAATTAATTTTAATCTGAAATAGGTAAATTTTTAGTTAAAAAATAAATTTAGAACAAAAAAATACGACTTTGAGATGAATTTTCAACTAAAATGAAGAATCTTTAACAAAAAAAAAATATTTTTTAACAAAAATATTCAATTGTAAACAAAGTATGTAAATAAATTTTTAACCAAATAGTTAAATTGTTAACCGAAAACAAGAATTTTTAACTCAGAGGATTAATTTTCTAGCTAAAAAGAAGAATTTTCAAGAAAATAAATAAATTTTCAACTATACAATCTTTGAATTTCTAGTTAAAAAGTACATTTTTAACAATACAAAAAAGATTTTTTGACAAAATAGTTTGATTTTCAACCAAAGAGATGAATTTTCAACTGAAATGAAGAATCGTTAACCAAAAAAAAAAAACTTTTTAACACAAATTTTCAATTTTTAACTTGGTAAATTAATTTTCAATCAAATAAATTAATATTTTAATAAAAAAATTAATTTCCAACTCAGAAGATTAATTTTATACAGTAAAAGATGAATGTTGAACAAAATCAATTAATTTTAATCTGCAATAGATAAATTTTTAGTTGAAAAATAAATTTTGAACCAAAAAATAACGATTTTTCAACAAAATAGTTACTTTTTCAAACAAAAAGATGAATTTTCAACAAAAATGAAGAATCTTTAACAAAAAATAAATGAATTTTTAATAAAAATGTTGAATTTTAAACAAAGTGTGTAAATAAATTTTCAAACAAATAGTTAAATTTTTAACCGAAAACATGAATTTTTAACTCAGAGGATTAATTTTCTACCTAAAAAGATGAATTTTCAAGAAAATAAATAAATTTTCAGCTATACAATTGTTGAATTTTTAGTTAAAAAGTAAATTTTTAACAACAAAAAAAAAGAGATTTTTCAACACAATAGTAAAGTTTTCAACCAAAGAGATGAATTTGCAACTAAAATGAAGAATTATTAACCAAAAGAATGATCTTTTTACAAAAATCTTCAATTATCAACAAAGTACATTAATTTTTACCCAATAACAAGAATTTTTAACCCAGATGATTAATTTTTTTCCGAAAAAGACGAATTTTCAACAAAATAAATGAATTTTTAGATACAGTAGTTAAATTTACAGCTAAAAAATAAATTTTGAAGCAAAAGAAAAGTATTTTTGAACAAAATAGTTAGATTTTCAACCAAAAAGATGAATTTTCAACTAAAATTAAGAATCTTCAACAAAAAATTACTTTTTGACAAAAATGTTCAATTTTTACCAAAGTAAATTAATTATCAACAAAGTACATTAATTTTCAAGAAAGAATACTAATTTTCAATAAACAAAATTAATTTATAACCCAGAAGATTTTTTTTCTACCATAAAAGATGAATTTTCAACAAAATAAGTGAATTTTGAACTGCAATAGGTTGATTTTGAGTCAAAAATAAATTTTCAACTAAAAAACAGTGATTTGGCCGCAAAATAGTTAAATTTACAATCAAAGAGATGTATTTTGCTGAATTTTTTTTTTTTTTTTTTTAGAAAATTTAACACGATAACTTTCAAAATAATTGACAGATTGAATTGGCCTTTTGTATGCTATTTTAGGGTCTCAAAATAAAAATCAAGTTCGTTAGCCAGCCATTTTGGATAAAAATTCAAAAAGTTAGAGGATTTTCAAAATTCTGGAGACTACTTCTTTTAGGATTTGAAAATTCTATGTATGGATATTCGTAATACTCGAAGAGACAAACAATTTATCCTCATGATTTTTTTCGATTAAAAAAATTACCAGAGTTATAGCATTTACAAAATTCAAAAAAACAAACAAAAATTAAAATTTTAAGCCAAACAACGCACGTTATAAAATAAAGTCAAAAAAAGAAAAACGTTGATTTTCAAACACCCAACAAGATTTTCATAACAACTTTTGTTTTTTATGGAAAAATCCAAAATCCAAAATTTTAAGCCAAATAACGCGAGATACAGAGAAAACTTTAATGAACAGAATTACTGGCCTTAAAAATATCTAAACATTTCTCATTAACCATTTTTTGATTGGATAAATAATTTTTGTTTTAATCGTGAAAAATACTGTTAAAAACGAAAATTTTGTAAAAGTAGATCCTAAAATATGCTTTTAATTTTTTATTTTTACGAGACATGTTATGAGAATGTGTTCAATAAAGCCGAAGGAGCTTTAACAAAAGAGAATTCACAATCACTAAATTTCAGTTTAAAATTGTCATCAAACAGTTTAAAATTTTCATCAAACATTTTGAAATTATTTTATTTCGTCGTAAATATTTATTTTTTGGTAGAAAATTAATCTTCTTGGTTGAAGATTTGTTAATTTTTTGGTTAAAAATTCAACTACTTGGTTGAAACTCGAATTAGTTTGTGAAAAATGATTTTTTTCGTTGAAAATGCATCATTTTAGTTGAAAATTCAACTGCTTCGTGACAAACTTATACATTTTGTTGAAAGTTCGTATTTTTTATTTAAAATTTATTGTAAATTTATTGTGAATTTATCATTTCTAGTTGAAAATTTAACTATTTGCTTGAAAATTAATGTATTTTGACAAAAAAAAATGTTCTAGTATAAAATAAATTTTCTTGGTTGAAAATTCATTTTTTTTTGTAAAAACTTAATTTTGTTTTACTGATAATATAATTATTTCGATTTTCGTTGAAAGAAAATTAATCTTTTCGGTTAATGACTCAACTATTCTGTTGAAAATTCTTCTTTTTTGGTTCAAATAAACTGTTTTTTATCTAGAATTAAAATATTTTTTGGTTGCAATATCAACTATTACATTTTTCATTCCAAATTCATCTACTTTGGTTAAAAATTAATTTTGGTGTAAAAAATTTCACAATTTTGTTAAAAACTTATTTCTTTGCTTCAAGGTTCATCATTTCATTTGAAAATTCATCTTTTTTAGTTTAAGATTCAACTCGTTGGTTGAAAATTGATCTTTTTTAGAGAAAAATTAAACTAATTCGTTAAAAAGAAAATAAAACTCAATTACTTAATAATAAAAATAAACTCAATGGTTGATAATTCATGTATAATAATTATAATAATTTAATGTCTGAAAATTTGGCCAGAAAAGTGGAAAACTGCAGAAAACCAAAATTCCTGAGAACAGCCGGTTCCCTGACGGCTAATTTGAATGAAGACATTCGATACCATTGAGTGCCCATATCCATTCTCGGTGTGAAACCTTGCGCTCGAAAGCAGCTAAACGCAGTAAAAACACGAATAAGCGAGAATCCCGAACCGTCACCCATCCGAGCGCTAACCGCAATCATCCGTGCTTAACATTCGAGAATCACCACACAGCTACTACACCCAATGGTATCTTTCTACATTCAAACTCGCTGGTAGGGAACAGACTGTTCTCAGGAGTTTTGGTTTTCTGCAGTTTTCCACTTCTCTGACCAAATTTTGTAATGGAAATACCAAAAAAAATTATTTCTGCCTCCGTCCATTAGAAAAGCTTTCAAGTTCAAGGCCAAGAAGGCAGAGTCTATCAATTGAACCCGAGGAATTAGTTACGTCCTACCGACTTTCTGTTTCCGCGCAGGGGACATGCGGGTAATGTGGCAGAGTGGGAAATGTGGCGCAGTCGCTTTTACAAAAATCCGGTTGAGACGTTAATTAAGTCGTCCAAACCTCTCCTTCTTATACTGTCCCTCTCCTACTCCTTCTTCTTCCTCTTCACACACATCAATCTTCGTTTCTCTTCCTTCTCCTTTCTTCCCCAACTTCTTCCTCCTCTGCTTCCCTCTTTTCTCTTCTCCCTTCCCTTATAACCACACCCCTTCCCCAGCCCTTACTTGCCCTCCATTGCTCACCCACACTACACTACTAGCACTTCCCTCACTTTCCCTACTTCACCAGCCCTTATTTCTTGTTACTTTCCCACCCAAAATCTACGCTGACTTCCCCTCCCCATCATTTTCCCTCCAATCATGTCTTCTTACTTCCCCTTTACTGATGTGACATCTCTTCCTCTACTTCTTCTCCCCTCATTACATCTTACTTACCATACTCACATATCTCCTCAATTTCCATCCTCCGCTAATTCCTCCTCATTCCTTTCACCCTCTCACCATCTCTCAATTCCCCTACCCTCTCATTTCCACTAAATTTCCTTACATCTTCTCCCTTTAGGCCCCCTACAACCCCTCCCATTATTTCCTTTATTTCTTCTCTCCTCACGCCCCCTACTACTCCATTCGTCATCTTCCACACTTTCCTGGCCCTCATTTCCCCTTATGCTCCTCACCTTCATATCTTATACTTCCCTTCCCCTCATTTTTCTCACTTCAGGATACATTGCTCCCCCCACTTTCCCAACCCTCATACCCCTGCTTACCCTTCCTGTATTTCCCCTGACTTCCCATACTATCCCTCCAATAATTTTACCCTGTTGGTAATAAATCAAGAATAATTAAGAATATTAAAATATAAGACTTCGCAGACCAGAATTCTCTCAAATCAGGGGAAATAGGGTGATTTTTCACAAAAATAGGGGAAGAATTGTCAAATAAATTCTTTTAAATTAATAGATGAACGTTTAAAACATATTGAACTCAATAATAATCGCTTTGAAGCTAATGAGTCCGCGTGGATACCTTTACTTTGTGGATGTGATTAGAGTCAAGGGTACGGATTAGAATACCTCTTTTTTTATTTTATTTAGGTTGATCAGGTGAGGATAAAGGTCATTCCAAGGTCAAATTGGAAAAAATACGTTTAGGCTGACAGAGTCACGATTCTAATACATTAGTGGGATCGCTGAATCAGAATCCGTGATCTGTTTGATTCCTTCAGGTAAGGGTGAAGGTCATTTCAAGGTCACATTTTGTTCATCAAATGGAAGCGCCTTTTAGACCGCAAATTCTGCAAGAGCAAGATATTTTACGTTCGCATTTGATTTATGACCCCTAGATTAAAATTACCTAAATTACCTGTCTTAGGCTGTTATCTCGTCCGAATGACGGGAAAATGACCTGTGTGAACGTTGTTGGGGTCATGGTGGGCGACCATCTGGTGACCTTAGATTTAACCTTCAAGGTCATTCGCCATTACCTCAAAGGATCAGAAAATGGATCACTCTACACTTTCTTGATTCGCTCAGATACTGAAGTTGTGCTCATCAGTGATGCTTCAGTACCTTCATCAGTATCTTATCACCGAGATATTCTGGCAGCCAGTATATAACAGCCATGCTCGATAAAAAATTTTAATTCATAGACTTCTCAATGCTGATCATTTTTTATATTAGATAAATTAATTTCAGAGAGTGATTCGACCTTTGGATGACCTGTAAAGGTCACTTTGATCCATAGGTCAAACCATACGCGAACGTCAAATTTTCCGGTCTTTAAGAATCTGCAGTCAAAAATGCGTTTCCATTCAGTAAAGATAAGTTGACCTTGAGATGACCTTGAGCCTGACCTGATCGGATCAAACAGACCCCGGATTCAGATTCAGCGACCCCATGAACTATAAAAATGGTGGTTTTCTTCGCTTAAAGTTTTGTTTCTCAATTTGACCTTGGAATGACCTTAATACTTTCCTGATGGGGTCAACAGACTCCGTATTCATATTAAAAGACCCAAACAACGTATAAAAATTGTAGTTTTCTCCGCAAATATGTAGTAAAAAATGGTTCCAGAGATGTCACAATGGTGATTTTTGAATTGGAATGCAAAAAGAATGCAGTATTCCAAATGCTCCTTGGATGACGCCATTGTATTTGCTAATTACTTTCAAGGTTAACTTTGCAGGGTCGCCACCAATTAGATTGTATTTTGCACTTTGAGGTTCGTCCTTTGAAACTAATTCAGGATGGAAAAAAATTCAAGTTTGAACAAGAGTTACAAGACATCAAAGTAAAGACACCGAATCAACTTGTAGACCTAATATCAAGACTCGAGGTACTTAAATTTGAGGTAAGGTCCAAAAACCCAATTCGGTCAGAAAAATTTATTTCGTCCCACTGTGTGGTTCTTCAGTTGACGCAATTTGTCCAGGAGATGAAAGTTTGCGGAAGTCGTCGACCGGTAGGATTCCGAAACTGGTGCGGAAGAGAAGATACGGAACCGGTGTTCGGTAAATCTTCGATGAGCGGTCACTTTTTCATCTCCCGACTGGATCAAACAGACCGGGTACAGTATGAACGAGCCAACATGAAGAAGCCTAACAACTTCTTACTCTCTCATCCAGTCGACGCGTTTTCTCGAGAAGTCGAATCAAAAGAGACTCGCTGGCCAGAGAAGGCTGCCGGTATTGCTCTTTATCAATCGATACGGAAGCGATACTGTCGAGACCAGGTGGGGCAAAAAGAACCTCCGGCGCAGAACGAGCCCCAGTCAACAACTATTCATTCTTACGATATTATTATCCGCTCATTCATATGGAAAACTGTTTCATTGGTAGAAAAATGCGGAAGGTAGTTACAAAAGTTGGGTTTACCCCTGAGGCCCATTTTGCCCCGATAGCACCTGGTCATAAGTAATAAGCATGTAGTGCATATCGTTTATCACGAATGTGGAACCCCTGTAATGAAGATCCCTGCTGGAAGTAGAAAGACTGAAAAGGATAGAAATTGATTCATTTTGCATTCCTGAAACGCTATCTTTTGTTATCATCAATCTCGAAAAATTTCTATCTTTTTCTCTACCCTTTGTGGCCGAGTACTCTTATCATTTTCTATCCCTTGGTCTATCTGTTACCATTTTTTATTTTTCTCAATCCCTTTCATTACCTGTTTGAACCGAGGACACTCATCTTTTTCTTCACCTAATTTCATCTCTTTGCTATGAATTTGCATCTTTGTCTATCTCTTTTTCTATCTTCCACGATTGAGTACTCTATCATTTTCTATCCCCTATAATTCGAAAATCCATAAAAAAGTTAGGGAATTTATTTTAAAAATTACTTGTTGGTTACTTTAACTGCCAGTCACCCAGCGGCAAAACCTTCAGGTTGACGTGGAAAAATGAAGCATAGGATGAGATATAGAAAAGAGGATTAAAAAAAAGTAAATTTAGATTGAGGAGATAAAAAAAGATAGACGTTGATAGATGTAGGATACGATGAGATAGAGAAGAGAAGATTAAAAAAGATAGACAGGAATTTAGATTGACAGAGATAGAAGGATATTGAAGTGGATAGATAAAGAAAGGACGAGACAGAGAAGAAGGTATTGAAAAAGATAGACGTTGATAGATGTGGGATAGGACGAGATAGAGAAGAAGGTATTGAAAAAGATAGACGTGAATTAAAATTGACAAAGAGATAAAAAAGATTGACGTTGATAGATAAAAGATAGGATAAGAAGAAACGACGATATTAAGAAAGATAGACGTAAATTTAGATTGGCACGTAGATAGTGAAAGATTTACGTGGATAGATGAAGGATAGAATGAGATAGAGAAGAGGGGTCTAAAAAAGATAGACGTGAATAAACATTAAACAATAGATAGAAGAAAACGTTGATAAATAGACAAAGAACAGGTTTGACGCTGACAGACGTAGGACAGGTTGAGATAAGGAAGAGAAGATTGAAAAATATAGATGGGAATTAAGATTAACAAAGAGGTAGAAAAAGATAGACGTTGATAGTCGTAGCATAGGACGAGATGGATAAGAAAGTATTAAAAAAGATAGACGTGAATTAAAATTGACAAAGAGATAAAAAAGATTGACGTGAATAGATAGAAGATAGGATAAGAAGAAACAACGATATTATAAAAGATAGACGTAAATTTAGATTGGCAGATAGATAGTGAAAGATTTACGTGGATAGATGAAGGATAGAATGAGTTAGAGAAGAGGGTTCTGAAAAAGATAGACGTGAATTAAGATTAAAAAATATATAAAAGAAAACGTTGATAAATAGACCAAGAAAAGGATAGACGTCGATAGACGTAGGACAGCATGAGATTAGGAAGAGAAGCTTGAAAAGGACGGACGGGAATTAAGATTAACAAAGAGGTAGAAAAGATAGACGTTAATAGGGGTACGACACGAAGAGATAGAGGAGAGGGCATTACAAAAGATAGACGTGAATTCAGATTGAAAAATAGGCAGAGAAAGATAGACGCTAATAGATGTATGATACTATGAGATAGGGAAGATGAGATTCAAAAGGATAGACGTGAATTCAGATTAACAAGGAGATAGGAAAAGATATACGTTGATAGACGTGGGATTGGATGATATGAAAAAGAAATAATTAAAGAGGATTCACGGGAATTTAGATTGACAGAGAGATAGAAAAAGATTGACGTAGATAGATAAAAGGTAGGATAAATAAGAAAAGACGGTATTATAGAAAATAGACGTAAATTTAGGTTGACTGATAGCTTGTGAAAGATTGACATGGATAGATGAAGAATACAATGAAATAAAGAAAAGGGTATTGGAAAAAAGGAGATGTGAATTTAGATTAAAAATGAGAGAGAAAAAGATAAGCGTTGATAGATGTATGATACTATGAGATAGGAAAGAAGAGATTAAAAAAGATAAACTTCAATTTAGATTAAAAAAGAGATAGAAAAGGGTAGGCATTTATAGACTTAGGATAGGATGAATTCGTAAAAAAGATTGAAAAATATAGAAGGGGAATTTAGATTAACGAAGAGGTAGAAGAAGATAGACGTTAATAGATGTGTGACTCGGTGAGATAGAAAATAGGGTATTACAAAAGATAGACGTAAACTTAGGTTGAAAAATTGATATAATAAAATACAAAAGTTGCTAGATGTAGAATACAATGAGATGCGTAAGAGGACATTGAAAAAGATAGACAGATTGACAGAGAGATAGAAAAATATTGACGTGGATAGATGAAGGATAGAATGAGCTAGAGAAGAGGGTTCTGAAAAATATAGACGTGAATTAAGTTTAAAAATAGAAAGAAGAAAACGTTGATAAATAGACAAAGAAAAGGATAGACTCTGACAGACGTAGGATAGGATGAAATAGGAAAGAGAAGATTGAAAAGGATAGATGGGAATTAAGCTTAACAAAGAGGTAGAAAAAGATATACGTTGATAGGGGTACGACACGAAGAGATAGAGGAAAGGGCATTAAAAGAGATAAACATGAATTTATATTAAAAAATTGATATGTAAGACAAAAGTCGGGGGATGTAGAATACAATGATATAGAGAAGGGGACATCAAAAAAGATGGACGGGAATTGAAATTGACCGAGAGATAGAAAAATATTGACGTGGATAGATGAAAATAGAATGAGATAGAGAAGAGGGCATTGAAAAAGATAGACGTGAATTCAGAGTGAAAAATAGGCAGAGAAAGATAGACGCTAATAGATGTGTGATGTTATGAGATGGAGAAGATGAGATTAAAAAGGATAAACGTGAATTCAGATGAACAAGGAAATAGGAAAAGATAGACATTGATAGACGTTGGATTGAATGATATGAAAAAGAAATAATTAAAGAAAATTGACGGAAATTAAGATTGACTGATAGATAGTGAAAGATTGACATGGATAGATGAAGAATACGATGAAATAAAGAAAAGGGTATTAAAAAAGATATAAGTGAATTTAGATCAAAAATGAGAGAGAAGAAGATAAGCGTTGATAGGTGTATGATACTATGAGATAGGAGACAAGAGATTGAAAAAGATAGACGTGAAATGAGATTAACAAAGAAGTAGAAAAAGATAGACGTTGATAGGGATACGACACGATGCGATCGAGGAAAGGGCATTAAAAAAGATAAAGAAGAAGATAAGCGTTAATAAATGTATGATACTATTAGATAGGAGAGAAGAGATTGAAAAAGATAGACGTCAATTTAGATTAAAAAAGAGATAGAAAAGGATAGGCGTTTATAGACTTAGGATACGATGAAATAAGGAATAGAAGATTTAAATATATAGAAAGGGAATTTAGATTAACGAAGAGGTAGAAGAAGATAGACGTTAATAGATGTGTGACTCGGTGAGATAGAGAATAGGGTATTAGAAAAGATAGACGTAAATTTAGATTAAAAAATTTATATAATAAAAGACAAAAGAGGACATTAAAAAATATAGACGGAAATTAAAATTTACAGAGAGATAGTCAAATATTGACGTGGATAGATAAAGGATGGAATGAGATAGAGGAGAGGGCATTGAAAAGGATAGACGTGAATTCAGATTGAAAAATAGGCAGAGAAAGATAGACGCTAATAGATGTATGACACTATGGGATAGGGAAGATGAGATTAAAAAGGATAGACGTGAATAAGGATTAAAAAATAGATAGAATAAAACGTTGATAAATAGACGAAGAAAAGGATAGACGTTGATAGAGGGCATTAAAAAAGATAGACGTGAATTTAGATTGAAAAATTTAGATAAAAAAACAAAAGCCGGTGGATGTAGAATACAATGATATAGAGAAGGGGACATTACAAAATATGGACAGGAATTCAAATTGACCGAGAGATAGAAAAATATTGACGTGCATAGATAAAGGATAGAATGAGATAGAAAAGAGGACATCGAAAAAGATAGACGTGAATTCAAGTTGAAAAATAGGCAGAGAAAGATAGACGCTAATAGATGTATGAAGATCTTTTTTCAAAAAAAATTATTTAAAATAATTTTTCTTTCATAGCTCCATCTAGTCTGAAAAGACGTTAAATATTTTCTGTTATTCTCTAATGATAATACAGATTCCTTGAAAAATTTGATTTGCACTATCTATCAAAATAATGCGTGTATTTCTGAAAAAAGTTTCTTCTCTCGATCTCTCTAGTAGCTTAATGAGAAAGCACCTGACCGAAAATCAGTAGTTTGGTGGTTCGATTCCCAGCGGGGCGAAAGGAGAAGATCTTTTTTTTTTAATTCATTAAAAATAATTTTTCTTTCATAGCTGCATCTAGTCTGAAAAGACGTTAAATACTTTCCGTTATTCTCTAATGAAGAAGACTCTAATGGAAGAGAGACTATAAAAAATTATTCAAATAGATAATTATTTGAGTGATTTTTGTATTGGTTCATAGAAGCAAGGCTGCGTTGATAGTAAGAATAATAGAGGTCAATTGCTTGCAGCATGGTCAAGGCCTCGGAGAAGCCAAGGCCACCAGCTTACTACACAATGTAGTTGAAACCTCGGAGATGCGGAAAAGACACCGATGGAGTTACAATGTAAGAGATATCATCCTGATGTTTTTCTTTTCAGGAATGTTTCGCGTACCAAGAAATAGCTGGAACGGTTTTGTCTTCTTTCTTCGTCAGCTGAATCCCCAGTGGCGTAACGACCTCCTTAAGAATTACGACAGAATGCTACATTCCTTAAAGAGAGACATTGAAAAAGATTGGATTTTAGAGCCTGTTATTTTTTGGGCCTTATATTGGAGGACTTATATTTTTGGGCCTTGTATTTTAAAAATTATTTAAGAAATATTACGTTCTTTCAAGAACGGGGTTAAAAAAAGATTGGATTTTATAGCCTTATTTTGAAGGGGCCCTATATAACGGGACTTATATGTTTGGGGACTTATATTTTGGGCCTTACAGTTAGGAAATTCCTTAGAGAATGT
>CAKNYM010048311.1:171077-202966 GCA_932195095.1 Andricus curvator | reverse complement strand
ATTACATGTAATGAGTTGGTTGCTGGTTCAAATCCAGTTCGCAGTGATTTTTTAGAACTTAATTTCTCGCGTTTTAATTTAATTTCGCATAATAAAAATTAATTTTGATATAGTAGATTATCTACTTATCAACGATTCTATAACAGAGACCTCTGTTGTATCTAACATCAAAATACTGATATTAGGCCTCCAAAAAGATTTCTATCATATTAAACCAGTCTAAGCGAAACTTTGTTTAAAAAATTTAGTTTCAAATATTAAAGTTATACTACTACTTTGTTAAAAAGTAATTTTTGTTGTTAAAGATTCATTACTTTAGTTGAAAATTAATTTTTTCAACAGTAAATTTAACTATTCCATTTTTGGTTGGAAAATTTTTTTTTTTTTAGTTGAAAATTCACTTCTTTTGTTGCAAATTGTATATATTGTTGGAAATTCAGTTTTTTCATCTAAAAATTTCACTATTCCATTTTTGGTTGACAATTTATTTTTTCAGTTGAAAATTTAACAATTTTGTCGAAAATTTGATTTCTTTTAGTCGAAAATTTACCTTTTTCAGTCAGAACTTCAAATATTCAATTGGAAATTTATGTATTTTGTTGAAAATTTGTGTTTCTAGTAGAAAAGTAATCTTCTTGTTTGCAAACTCATCATTTTGATTGAAAATTGACTCTTTTTTTAGAAAATTATTCTTATTGTTTGCAAATTCATTTATTGTGATTAAAAATTAATTTCTTTGGTTCAAAATTTAAGTACTTTGTTAACAATTTAACTATTTTGTTACAAATATTTTTCTTTGGTTAAAAATTAATTTTTGAGTTGGAAACTCGACCTTTTGGTAGAAAATTAATCTTTATGTTTGAAAATTCATCTTTTTGGTTGAAAATTCATTATTTTTGGTTGAAGACTTTAGTATCTCATTCAAAACTCCTTTCAGTTGGTTCAAAATTATTTTTTTGTTCAAAATTAATTTTTTAACTTAAAAATTAAGTATTTCATTTGAAATTCATATTTTTTGTTTGAATTCAACTGTTATTTATTTAATATTACAATTTTTTTTGGTTGGAATATCAATCATTCAATTTCTCGTTGAAAATTCATCTTTTTTTGTTCATAGTTATACTACTAGTAAGTTAAAAAGTAATTTTTGTTGTTAAAGATTCATTACTTTAGTTGAAAATTAATTTTTCCAACAGAAAATTTAACTATTCCATTTTTGGTTGAAAATTTTTTCTTTTTCAGTTAAAAATTCACTTCTTTTGATGCAAATTGTATATATTGTTGGAAATTCATTTTTTTTCATCTGAAAGTTTCACTATTCCATTTTTGGTTGACAATTTATTTTTTTAGTTGAAAATTTAACAATTTTGTCGAAAATTTGATTTCTTTTAGTAGAAAATTTACCTTTTTTAGTTAGAACTTCAAGTATTTAATTGGAAATTTATGTATTTTGTTGAAAATTTGTGTTTCTAGTAGAAACGTAATCTTCTTGTTTGCAAACTCATCATTTTGGTTGAAAATTGAACCATTTAATTTTTGGTTTGAAATTCATCTTTATTAGTTGAAAATTCTACTATTTGGAAAAAATATAAAATATAATCAAAATACCTACTTTAATTTTTTTTCAGTGAACAATAATGTTATGTTTCTAAAATTCAGAACTACGCAAGAAAAAGTGACCAGTAATTAAATTTTTTTTTCTTCAAACTGAATGACTTACTCTTTTCATTTATTTTAAAAATGAACTATAAATAATTAAATAAGTAATAAATAAGTAAATAATTAAGTAATTTAAAAAATGTGAAAACTAATTTCATTTGCTGATGTTAAAACAAGTTTCACACTACCTATGTGGTTTTACTGCTAGAACTAGTGAAGGTAGTTTAGTGGAATACTCTGCAGAATTGGCATTCCATTTGAGTGGGTCTTTGAAATCTTTTCTCTGGACGTAGCAAGTTACCTGAAAATGCATTCGTTTCCCCAGAAGCTTCGCTTCACGTTTTATTCCAGCCGGTTACCAATTTCATGAATTTCCGTGAGAAACCGCATACGGTATTTCAAAGGTTAGATACGTGACATTCGAACGAGCTCAGAAGAATTATTATTAGTGTGCTATTGTTGCCAGTTTTAAAAAGAATATATTTGGAGGTCTCTATGGAGGTTTTTACACCGAAAATTCAACTTTTCAGAGGTTTTAAATTTTTTTCTACAATTTTAACTATCCCATCTGCTATAATGCAGGAAATCATTTACCAGGGTGTCATGTGATCCTTAAATTTTTCTCAGTATGAAAAAAAATTAAGGTCGGTACATATCAAACCCTTAAAGTTGCGATTTTATGGTAAATTTGAGATTAATCAGTGTATTTTTTTCTATTTTTAAAGTTTTCGGAAAGTTTACTTACTTTACTAACAAAAATTTCTACTATTTGAAAAAATTAAGCAATTCTGGTCCTACAATTAATTCATAATTTTTTTTAATCGATCAATTCTTTTGAAAAGAAATTTGCCTTAAACCTTTGTGTACATGTGTATTTCGGACAACAATATAAAATTCTATCAAATTTAATTTGAAAAAAAAATCTTTTTTTAAACAACGTTTTATTAAAATATATAAAAAGAAGCCAAATCATTTATACTGAAAAGGGAGGTTACAATAATATAATAATAATAATAATGAAATGACTACAAAAGTGTAGGATATAAATATTGAATATTACATTTATATAAGAAAGAAATTTTAGTATATACGTCCCACTTTTTTATTTTTACTCATCTGATTATTATTTTATCATTACTGTAACCCACTTCTTAGAGTAAATGAGTTTTTTTTATATAAAAAATTTCTAAAAAACATAAAATAGTCATAAATGTTAAAATTTCTTTCAATTTAAAAAAAAAAACAATTTTAAACTTCTTATTTTTATTTTTATTAAAGTTATTTTGATTATATTAATGTTGCAAACCTGATTTTCAGATATATAATAGACATCTCATTTTTTTATTTCCGGGAAAAAATAATCGTTAAATCAAAATAAAAATATCGAATAAATATCAGTATTTTAAGTTTATTTATTTGTTTTTGAGATTATACAAATATAATTTACTTAAGATTCTTGAGCAAATTAAAAAACATTTTTGAAGATTTCAGATATATCAAATAAAAATTTTAACAAAAAAGTTAGTTTTCAACTAAATAGTTCAATTTTCAACCGAAAAAGGCGAAATCTCAACAAAAAATGTGAAATTTGATATTCAAACCAAAAATATTTATATACAAATCTTTTTGGTTTCAATATCAACTTCTACATTTTTTAAATTAAAAAACTAAAAAAAGTTGAACTCTACTAACAACTACGAATTTTCAACAAAATAGTTAAATTTTAAACCAAAAAAGATTTTTTAGTCAAGAAAGAAAAAAATGTCAACCAAATTATAATTTAAGGGAAAAAATAATTGTTAATACAAAGTAAAAAAAGTCGAATAACCATTTTTTTTAATTCATTTTTTTATGATCATAAATATTATATAAATATACTTTTCTGAGAATGCTTAAAGAAATCAAAAAGATTTTTGAAGATTTCAGATACGTCGAAAAAGTATCTTGAAAATTTTTGAGGAGCTCCAAACTTTTTTTTTGAAAATCATCAAAAATCTACGTATTGATTAAAAATTTTTGAAATCTTTCGAAATTATAAATTATACGTGACATTTTTTTTAAAACTTCAAAATATCTTTTACAATGATTCAAATTTTTCCCAAAATTAAAAAAAAAAATCTTTCAAAATTCCAAAAATTGCTTTAAAATCTTCCTGGTTTGTTTTTTACAGAATTGGAAATCTTTCGAATATTTTTTTATTTTTTCTTAGTATTTTAAAGAAACTTTTTCTACGCTTCAAATGTTAAAAATTTTTTTTAATTTTTAAATTATTTTTGAATCTTTCTAAAACTTCTAAATAGCTTTTAAGGTCACTCAATTTTTTTCTAAAATTTTATGATCTTGAAAAACTGGAAATTTTGCTTTAAAATCTTCTAAATTCTTTTTAAAAATTATTCGAAATTATTACATATGTTTCGATACCATTTTCAATATATTTTTTCTCAATTTTTTCTTAGTATTTTGAAGAAACTTTTTCTACGCTTTAAATCTTTTAAAATCTTTTTAAGTTTAAAATTATTCTTGAATCTTTCTAAAACTTCTAAATAGCTTTTAAAGTTACTGATTTTTTTTTCTAAAAGCATATAATCTTAAAAAACTAGAAATTTTGCTTTAAAATCTTCTAAATTCTTTTTAAAAATTATTGGAAATTATTACACGTGTCTCGATATACTTTTTAGTATACTTTTAATATTCATTTTTGAAAATAAAAATCATCTGAAATTTTCTCAGGAATTGAAGTATGTAATTATATCATTATTATTATATAATAATATTATTGAATATTATTTTTTTTGCAATTTTTCCAAATTCTTAAAAAGGTTCTTTTTTTTCATAATAAATATTCCTTAAAAATTTTTTCAAAAGTAAAAATCATTGTCATTAAAAAAAAAATAATATTTTTGGAAATTTTTATAATTAAAATTTTTTCTTATGGTTGAATTTTAATTCTCATTCTCAACTTTATTAATAAATCGAAACTTTAATTGGTGTTAGTACACATCTTTCTTCAAAACGAACAAAATTTGAGCGTCACATGGAACCTTGATAAATAATTTTCTATATTATACAAGATAGGATATTCAAAATTGTAAAAATGAAAATTTAAAAATTCTAAAAAGTCTAATTTTAGGATAAAATGCTCCATAGCGTCGTCTAAATTTTTTTTTTCATCGCTTCAATTCGTCTAGTCGTAATTAACTAAAATTAAATAATTGGAAATAAATTTTTTTTTAATTAATTAAATTTTCTATTGCAAAAAAAAAAGAACTTTACATGATTTCATTTTTAAAATATTAAAATTTCAATGCTTCTTGGAAATACAATTTTGAATTAATTACTTATAAAAAAAATAAAAAAAATTCGTACTCTTTTTTTTCGAAACTCTAATATTTCCTTGTTTAAAAAAATAAAATTAGCTTTGTAATTAATGAATTTAATTGTATGCATTAGGGACTAATGAACTAGTTGGTTTATTATTTCCGTATGCCGTATTAGTTTTTTAATAAATAAATATTTATAGTTTGCTGAAATAAAAATAAATAAATTTTGCAGACTGGTTTCAAGTTATAAATTGACTTTCTTGCAAGAGACGCTGATGGGATTTTTCTTATTTCAGCTTGTTAGTTTTCTACATTTTCCTGGAATATTTCATGTTCTTCGAAGAAAGAGGATGCAGTTCCTTCTCTCGCGGTAGAATTTTTTTCCTCCTGTAAGGTTGAAAGGCAATTTCGTACCATTTATTTATGGCACATAAAAGAAAATCCGGGAAAAGATGATGTTGGAGTCTTGAATTAGATGTTGGTGGTGTATTATTAATCATTGGTAAATTTAGGAAATTGAACATTTTCAGTGACCTATGTTATTTTGGGAATTAATTTTATTGTAAGCACATGAAAATTTGAATTAATTGTAAATAAAATAAACTGCTTTAATATTATTTTTAATATTTACCTTACTTAATATAATAAAATGAAATAAGAGCAAGACAAAATTCAATGATAACACTATTGATTAATATTAATTAATTAATATTTTAATTATGAAACAAAATTTATTTGTTATTTTTAAAACATAAACAAATTTGAATTTGTATTTATAAAAAATATTAGCGAAGTCAACTAATTGTTTTAAAATTTAATAATTTTATTCCCATAAATAAATTACTATTTAATAATATTTTATTAGATTAACTACTGAAAATAAGTCATTCTTTGGGCTAATTAATTAAGTATTATTATTTATTTAGTATTTATTCATTTATTTAGTATTATTATTATTTTAAAAATCCATATTTTGAAATGATTAACTGATACGGTGGCTGTTTATATGAAAATCCAAAATATGTGTTTTCTATTG
The DNA here is from genome assembly GCA_932195095.1 of Andricus curvator. Classification (NCBI taxonomy): domain Eukaryota; kingdom Metazoa; phylum Arthropoda; class Insecta; order Hymenoptera; family Cynipidae; genus Andricus; species Andricus curvator. The sequence continues at coordinate 196,951 of CAKNYM010048311.1, read as the reverse complement.
AAAAATATCAATAAACTCAAAAATAAAAGTTAAATAGATTTTCAAATGTTTCCAAAAATTTCAATTTTTCCGGAAAATTGTTGTTTTTTCTTAATGAATCAAGAAGTGACTTTCGATTTCAAAAAGTAAAAATTTAATATTTTCATATTAGAGTTTTGAGAATCATTTAAAATTTAAAGGAATTGAAATTTTATTATTTACACTTAAAAGCATTAAAAATTGAATAATTTAAAATTGAAAACATTTGAATAAAAATAATGTTCAGTTCAAAACAATTACAATTTTACAATTTGAAAGTAAAAACTGAAATGAATGTTTCAAAAGCAAAGCTTCTGATATTGTAGCATTTTTAATTATTATTACAAATATATATATAATTTAACATTAAAATTGACAAGAAAAATTCTTCTAAGATCAAAAAATAAATTCACCGTTCAAAGTGGAATAATTTGCAAGTATATACCTTTTAAATTGTGTTATTATAAAAAAAACGTTCAAAATAAAAAGTAATTTCAAATGGAAAACATTAAAAATGAAAAAATGTCTACAACGTAACGTTACAAGTCAAACAAATCCAAACTTGATTAAAAACTAAAAAAATGTTAAATCGCAATGAATTGTAATATTAAAACTTTTTTATATTCAAATACTGTAAAATTTCAATTATTTCAAGTCAATTTTAATCGTTCAAAAATTATTAATTTTCAAAATTTTAATTATAATTTTCAAATTCAACTCTAAAAATGTCAACATTTAAAATTAAATAAATTATTTAATTACAGAGCTATCAATTTCAGATAGTTTACTATTGATCTATTTTGATTTTGAAGAAAACAATTTTTAACTTTTTAATTTCAACATTTTTAATTTTTAATACTTAATTTAGAATTATCATTCATTCTTTCAGGTTTCCAATCAAATATTTTTCAACTTCAAATTATTCATTTCGTTAAATCTCTAAATAAAAAAAGGACAGTTTAAAAATATTACGTTGAAAATTAAATATTGAAAAAATAATATAAAAAAGATTTATATATATATATATATATATATATATATATATATATATATATATATAATTACAATGTTGTAATATCTGCACATTTTTAAGGCTCCAAGTAATTTAAAATTGATTCGGTGGAAAATACGAAATCTTCTGTTTGAAAATTAACGAAAATCTTTATTTGTTATGAAAATTTTTTTAGATAAACAAAAAATATTGTCACCAGACGAAGTCTTCTTCACTTGCATTCGATTTCGCACCAAAAAAGAACATCCGTTTGTTAAAGAGTAGTCAAGTTGTAAATTTGTTTATAAAATTGTTTATAAAATAAATACTTATTATTGGTTGATAAAGTATCATAATCAAAGGAACTTTCTAAGTTATAAAAAATTTTTGATTCCGTTCAAAAAGCATAATGTGCGAGTTGAAAATTGATGATAATCTGTATTTGTTTATCAAATTTATTTAAAAAAAAAAATTGGTATCGGGTATTCAAAAATCTTGCATACTACATATTGCGGATAAATTTTTGGTCAATTTTGTTAAAGGAACGAAGTGTTTAGAGCGTGAAATTGCTCAGATATGCAATTGTTTATAAAATTAACAATTACTCCGGATTTTTCAAAATGAAAAACTAAGCATTGTTTTTACGTACGTCTCAACCAAAAATTAAAAAAATAAAGCTTCCAAGTATGTATTCATTATTGATATCATGATGTTTTCTATAAATATAAATAGTTGCAAAAAGTTGAATCGTTTATAAAAAAAAATGTATTAATTTTGCTGTTAAAAAAAATCCAAAGTCTAATTAATTTAATTTATTTTCAATTTTTTAAATAATGTTTCATTGTTGAAATGAAAGTTTTGACTGGAATAATGCAGAAAAATTTAGTTTTTGCAAATTATTCAACAAATATTATTAGCTTCTTCTATGATGACATTTTTTATTAATTAAACATAATTGTTGAAGACATTTCCATTTGTTTAAACACTTTTCTCGAGACAATTTTCACTTTTTCTGAATGACGTGAACTAAATAGTTAATCATTCGTGTTGATTTTTGATTTGAATTAAATAGTTCAAATTATCCACAAAAGGTGTGAATTTTTTATATTTTTCCGAAAAAAATTGTTTCGACAAATGAAAATTGTTTTAAAAATAAAGTCTAGGCAATGCAAAGTGTCAATAAAGAAGGAGCTGATGGTTGTTGAAAATTTTGCAATAAACTGCACTTTTCGGCTTCATTCCAGTCAAAAGTTACATTTCAACAATGAAATATTATTTAAACAATTAACAATAAAGTTAATCAATCGTGTTGATCTTTAATTCAAACCAACTAGTACATGCCACTCAGTGAAGGCGTAAACTTTTTAAATTTTGGAAAAAGTAATTTAAACAAATAGAAATTGTTCAAACGATTGTGCCTAATTGGCAAACCTACCAGAGATATTAAAATTCTATGAAGTTTGTTGAAAAATGTGCAAAAAACTGCACTTTTCTGCATTATTCCAGTCAAATGTTACATTTAAACAATGAATAATTGTTTAAACAATTTCGAAGAAATTGAATCCTCAGTAATGATTTTTTATATTGCCAAAATAATTTGTCTCGTTGTGAAGGTACCGATAATTTGGGATAAATATCCCAAAAGAAATTCGAACTGTTGTTTTTTGGACCACCCTAGTGTGTCCTAGGATCATCAGGGAGTGATTTAAAAAAATTTATATTTCCGATTGAGCGAAAATGTAAATTTTGCTGTGGTTAATTTATAGATCAGTCAAGTTTTTTCATTTTTTTTCTTCCTCAAGGGTTTTTTTCAATTTCACATAATCACTTTGTTGATAGATGAGAGACTTATAACATTCTAGTATCCAATATATGTATAATCCAATGATTGCCAATTAATCCAATGGGTGAAATTATTGTTATAACACTCACAAAGTTCGTTAAAATTATTATTTTTCAACCCCAAATCTCATCACTTAGTTATAAACAAATAGTTAAATAAAATCATTCAAAAACCAGTAGAAACACAGCAACTTCAAGACAGTACTTTATCATCGTAGATGTAAATATACAAAAGAAATTTTTCCAATTAATAGGAATGATTGAATAGGATTCTAATCTCATCAACTGAATTTAAGGAATGCCAATTCTGTACACCGAAACTAACTAAATCTAGACAAAAACGTACAATTTGCAAATCAAGGTTTTTCTTAAAAGTTATTGTGAATAACGAGTTCATAAAACAGACTCAAAAATCGTCTTGTAACAATATTTCTTACAAAACAAGCGATAATAAAATAGTAAGAATGTTCGAAACTATAAACTTTGCAAAACATTTGATAACAGTTGAAAGCTCGGTTTATAGCTGCAATCGACTATATCGTCCCCATTAGTTCCCTAGCTAAGTTTTTGACCCGAGTGAGTCTGCACTCGATGCTTTTAGCACTTCTCTTGGGTACTTTGCTTGGCTCAGCTCCCCCCTAAAATGAATTTCTCTCTTGCCCCTTGCCCCATTCTTCGGGTCTAATGTCTGAATCTGAACTGCTTTGATGGAATGCAACCTGTTCTTTATTGTTCTTTTCAGTGCCACCTAAAATCACGCCTTTCAGTTTTGCTCGCGATTTAAACGTAGGGGACCGTACAAGCATACAGTGCGTTGTCGTGACGGGCGACCTGCCTCTGACATTCACTTGGCTCAAAGATAACGTGCCGATTGAGGCACAACCGGAAACACCCCTGGCGGGCCTTGAGGCCCCCGTCGGGAATCCGAAATCGGGCCTCGCGGACCAGCCCCAGGGACCAATTAGGGCGATCAACATCCGCCAATATGACGCTTTTAACAGCGCCCTGAGCATTAGCACGATCGCACCCGCACACAATGGCACGTACACCTGTCACGTGACCAACGGTGCTGCCACCGTCGCTCATTCTGCACTCCTCCACGTCAACGGTAACGAAACCGTTGGTGTTTCTTTAAGCACCAACCCAAATCTATCAACCTATCTCTTTTGTCATTTGGGCTAGGCACATCATCATTTTTCATCAATTTATAAATAAAAACACCTTTCAGAAACTTCAATATTGTGAATATTTTTAGTACTAGGACAGGGATGTCCACGGAACGAGTAAAGAGTAAAGAGTAAAGAGTAAAAATCTGTCACTCGTCAATCCCCTCTCTCATCGTCTTAGGTAGAAAGCGAAGAAGCGCGCGAGGAGAAGGCGGAGGAGGCGGAGGAGGAGAAAGAGAAGGAGGAGGAGGAGGAGGAGGAGGAGGAGGAGGAGGAGGAGGAGGAGGAGGAGCGTTTTCCCCTTCCTCAGAAGGAGAATAGAAGCAAGTCAGGGAAATCTCCGTGGACATCCCTGTACTAGGAGAATAAAATGGTGTTCAAAATCAAAATAGAGTACAGAAAAACTTTGAATTGCATTTGTAAGATTTCCAGAATAGGGACAGGTGTGAATAAGGCCTGTATTTTGGACTGAGAATTAACCAATAATTTTTCTGCTCTGAAATGAAGACTCAAAAGTACTTATTCCTTTTGCCCCACCTCAGATAGTGGGAACCGCAGAACTGCGAGACGCTATCTATAATTTTAATGTGGCCTCAGTGTGAACAAACGCAGAGGTCAAATTTTTGAGATACATTTTAAGTTATGCATAAAAGTGATTTTACGATTTGTTGGTTAGTTTAAAACAATTAGTGAATAATAAAAATTAATATTGATCAAAAACAAAGTGTTTCAAGAATCCAACGACCAAATTTGGACAACCACCATAAAATGCTCCTATTGTAATTTAAAGAGAAAAAAAAAAAATTTTCCTGAAAAAAAAAAGAATTTCCCTTTTTCTTGGACTCACTTTAAGGGGATTTGGTTGGTTGCCTTCTCATTTTTCTTTCCTCTTTTTTATTTTTTGTACAAGGAAAAGGGAAAGTCTCTTTTTTTCAGGAAATTTTTTTTTTTTTTCTTCAAATTGCAATAGGAGCATTTTATGGTGGTAGTCCAAATTTGGTCACTGGATTCTTGTTTTCATTTTCAGGAATTCTATACATTAACTTGAGAATTGGACGTTAAATAGGATTTTGAATTTGATTTTAATCTAATTTGAAAATTCTTAAATTGAAAGTGTTTCAGATGCAATTTCCATAATTTTTAATAAAAAGAACCTTTTCTTTAAAAACTGTTTTTCTTAACAAAAAAAAATTATTTTACTACATCATGTCAGTTTTTGAACTTTATAAGCTTAAATAAAATTATTTTGACGTAAAAATAAACTCAAAGTAAGAGAATATTTTATCTTATACATAAAGTATTTACTGTCTAAAAAAGTATTACCTAGAAGTTAGGTTAGAATTTGCATCTCGCTTTTGTTCCTCTATTTATATTCTTTGCATATTCTAAATAAAATTTTTAAACTTGTGGGCTGAAACTTACATGATAGAGTAAAATAATGCTTTTTTTATAGAAAAAAAATCAGTTTTAACAGAAAAAATTTTTTCCGCCCTATATGATGAAAATTCCAACTAAAAAACTGTTTACACATAAATATTTATGTTTAATGCTTACTATTTGTTTTAAAATACATAGAACAATCGAAAAATCACTTCTATGCTTGAATTAATATGCATCTTAAAAATTTAACCTCCTTGCATTAGTACGCGACACTAGCGCAACCTAGATTTTAGATCCCAATTGGCCGCCAGTCGGTGCGGTGCACCTAAAATAGGCTCAAATTGTTAAGAGATTGTTAATATGTTTTATTTTCTATCTAAGAAAAATTTAGAGTATAGTGCTAAGAAATTTGGGGAAAAAATCCGAAAAGAAATTTGAAAAAACTCAAAATTAACAAAATAATGCATGTTTTTATGAAAAGCAAATATTTGGGTTTTATTCGAAAAATATACGGGATACAGGAAAAAAATTAAAGTGAAGATTGTTCTGCTTGAAGAGTCCAATACAATTTTTTTTCCATTTTTCATTTTTTCAACCGATTTTTGATTATTTTCAAAAATGTGTATTCTTTTCGCTACATAGTTGTATTGCTTTCTGATTGCTGGAGAACGTGTGAGAAGTCACTTGATTGTGATCCTCAGGCATGAAAAATATTAGCAACATTGTTGCTATTCAAAAAAAATCTTTTTTTAAAAGCATTGTTTCTTGTAAATTTTCAAACATTAAATTTTGTTAATAACGCCTAAACTATGTGTAGGGTGTTGTTACCATGTGAAATCGTCCAGTTAGGAATGTTAGTGAGGTTTATTTTTTTTCAAAATCCAGAATTTTGGCCTCAATCCCCAATTCCAAAATATTAAAAATTTTATCTCCATATATAAAATTTAAATCCAAAGGAATTTGTAAGAGAATGTAAAGTGTATTTAAAGTGAATGGTGTAAAATCCAAATTCGAAAAGGAAACTTCTCAGCAAAATTTCAGATGTAAAGAATTTCAAATAACTTTTTCTAACAATATTAGTTTTTCTTAAAGCGCAACAGTACTATCATACCTCGTTTAAAAATAATTCTCGAAATAATAAGATGTGTATGCACTTTTGAAAAAAAATGAATTTATTTTTTATTTTTATTTAATGTTATACCCAACAGCCAAGGACAATCACAGGGTACTAAACTTGAAGAAAATAAAAGTCACTAAAATTCCTATCTGAGCGAATTAAAATGGAAAAAACCCCACACATAGTTTGAGCGTTATTTTAAAAAATGTCATTTTTGAAAATTTCCGAAAAAGAAAATGATTATAAAAAAACGTAAAAAAATGAATAATGCCACTAAGATTTTTTTCTATCTGTGGATCATAAACAAATAACGTTTTGTACGTTATTCAGCAGCTAGAAAGGAATAAAACTATTTTGCAAAAAAAATACAAATTTTGGAAATACTCTAAAATCGGTTCATAATATCGAAAAATGAAAAAGAAACTTTTTGTTTTCCATATCTCGTATATTTTTCAAGAAAGGAACGTGTTTTTGCCCTATCTTAAAACTTTTTTTTGGTCAAAAAGAACACATATACCAAGCTTTATGCCTTCTTAAAAATTTGAGCCTATTTCGAATAACTTCTGTTGAACCGTACTAAATACGCCAACTGTTTTCAAAAAGCTTCAAATACCTTTCTAAAAATTATTTTATTTTAGATTCAGATTTTCACTACATATAGTTTCTACAGATTTCTATAATTTCATAAAATATAAAGAATTCCATAAATAGTATTAGTATATAAGAGTGCCTATCGTAACAAAAATTTCTTCATTTGTTGCTCTAATAGGAATGAAAATTTTATGTTGGTAGTTAAAAGTACTCCTCTAAAGTTTCATTAATTTTTTTTTTCCGCTTCATAGGTATAGTCAAAAAGGAATAAAAGTGACAAAAATCTTCTTATTTAAAGACAAAGAAATTTTTTATAAGATCTTTGTTATCAGAAAAAATATTGTGGTGTAAGTGAGTTGATACCTGTATAGTAGGACGTAGTGAAAATTCTAAAATTAATCAAATCGTTTCAGCTAATGAAAAAAAAATTTGTAGGTTGAAATACGGAAAAACTGAAATTTTTAAAAAAATCGGTTAATTTCTTCTGTTCTCCCTCTTTTTTCATTTGAAAACTCAAAAAAAGTTCCAATTGGTTTAAAAATCATGGCGTATTTTCTAATACCCACTTTTTGCTAGTATACAATAATAAAAAATGAAAAATTCAACATAAAATATTTGCATAATTAACTTTTTTTTTAATATGTGCGAAAATCGTGTTTTCCTGGATTGAGTCATATGCACATATATTGAAAAAAGTTGAATACGTCAAACCTATAATTTTTTCAGCTTAAATCATAGAAAAACGTTATCATTTTTTTTCAGAAAAAAAATTTTACGTGAATTATGAATTTTGGGATTTTCAATTTTTTTCTTGATTTTGAAACATTATGAACGCAGCGATATTTTTTTTCATGCAAATAAATAATAACATGTTTCATTTTTTGTATTCTGAAGAAATGTCGGTTTCAATATATTCAACTTCTTCCAAAAAAGTGTGCATTTAGCTAAATCAAAAAACATGTTTTTCGCATATTTTCAAAAAAATTGTAAACTAGGCGAAACATTTGTTTTGTTTCTAAGTTTTTATTATTATTCACTAGCAAAAAACTGTAGATTGGCCATATCATAATTTTTGAATTAATATATATATATTTTTTTTTTTTATTATTTAAATGTTGAATTTTTCAATGAAAAAAGAGAATTTAAGATATTATACCGCTTTTAAAATTTTATTTTTTCAATTTTTTCGGAGGTCAAACAATATATTTTTTCTTTTAGCTCAAACAATATAATTAATTTTAGCATTTTTACTCCGCCCTGCTGAGAGGCAGAGTATGAATAAATGAATAATATAAATAAAAAAATGAAGCGAACATGTTTAACAGTATGCCTAAATTTGTGTCTGTATATTAAGGAATTTATTTGAAAATTGTTGTTAATCGATTTTTTACTATACAGACACAAATACAAGAAATATTTCACTTTTTGATATTTTTTTGTAATTTGAAGTTAATAAGAATTTTTTTAGTATCATCCTTGTTCTAAGAAAATGGTGAAAAAGTCGGTTTTTTCAATTTTAAGGTCGTTTAGGCAAGATAAAAAATATTTCGGGTAACTTAGATGTCATACAAAATTTGTTTATTTTTAAAAAAGAAGTGTGCCGCTTCTAGTACTTTTTTACTATTTCTACGGTGCAGAGACAGAAGAAATTTTTTTGAAAATGAAACTTAGGTAAGTTTTTTTGAATGTTCGAAGAAATTTTTCATCCCTATCAGAACAACGAATAAATAACTTTTTTTTCGATACGCCCTAATCTATAATAATTAATTAAACAAAAAAATTTTTTAATTCGATGAATACTGTGAAAGTTAGATGAAAGCTTTATGAAAATTGTATCCTAATTTCACAAAAATTCTTGAGACTCTGTATGCTAGAACTTTCATATCAATCTTCTAGAACTTTAACAGAATTTCTATGAAATTGTAACAAAATTCCCATATGAATGAAAATATCGAAGTCAAAAATACTCAAAGTTCGACTGTGCTCTATTTAAAAAAGTTTAGTTTCCTCTTTAACATTCTAAAAACGTCATTTATATGATTTAAAAAGAAGTATTTTTAAATTGGTGCCTAGCCCTTCCTCAACCCTCGCAGCACATTTTTGGTAACACTTTAAAAATTCTTCAAAATTTAGGCACAATTTTCTTTCTATCTACAAAAATCACCTTTTCAATTACAGAATTTCTATGCACCAGACCAAAAGTGTAATGTGAATGTTGATATTACAAATGAAGATCAATAGTGATCATCCACTCAGAAAAAATATTTATCAAAACAACGAACAATTTGTTTCAATCTATTTCTTCCGAATCCATATACATTTTTTATAAAAATTAACAAATTTCCTTTGTATTAATCAACATTTGAGTTTCTAAATAAACTTAAACTGATTCAAAGGACAAATATTTTTAATCAAATGAGAACTGTAGCTTGATTCATTTGAATCTATTGAAACAACTTGATGCGTTTAAATAAATTAAATTTCTTTTCTGAGTGAATTACTCCTTTCTTTTTCCGATCTAACCTGCCTGTTTCTGCTACATGCTCTTTCACAATGCACGCTCAATACTTTTTTTAGACTTATAAAATTCTTCCAGCTACGACTTGTTCTATTTTCCTGCACGCTATTTTCTCTGCACGCTAATTGCACGCTTTTCGAACCGATTTTCCATGAGATACTTTTCAACTTACTTATAGTCTCGATAGTTTTGTATTTTGACTGATTTCTCAGTTAATATATTCCTACTGTTAGTATATTCGATAGTCGAATGCATTCACTGGACATCGTTCTGGGAACATGTCTTTTTGAAGCCAACGAAATTCAACTTAGATTTAATTAATTTAGTTAATAGAAAATGGATTTTTATGAACAATTTCGTAAATAACTGACGAAAAATAATGCTTGCCCGAATTTGATATTAATTATAATTCAGTACTAATAATTCACCTTAATTTAAAAAATCCGTTTTTTATTACAAAAATAATTTTCAAAGTAGAATTGGTCATAATATTTATTCGAATGCCTCAGTAGAGTTTGTTGAAGTATATTTCAAATTCGATTTTTACTAATTTATAGTAGTAATTCCTCAAAAGGATAACACCTGGAGAAATGATTTTTTTTATTCTATAAAATGAGAATTTTTTTATTTGAAGAAACTAAAATTCTCAGTTTGATTGATTGAATGCAATGAAAAAAAGAAAGTTCTCTTGGTGTGAAGTCCTTTATTAATGTTTAAAGTTTCTGCTATGATAAAAACACAGTATTTTATAGGTTAATAAAAAATTTTCCTCGCTTTTAGAGCGTATAATTCAAAGTGATATTTTACGTCTCTATAAGAGCTCTAATGTCACTTGATTGATGATACTCAATCACGCACAGTTTCCAAAGCCATACTCGTTTAAATTTTCGTATTCTCCTAACTGCATCGTATATCGTTATTAATCACCAGGTGTATCGTATTTTTTGAATTTATAATACAGTATTTTTAGAATATATGGTTATCTGATCGATCGAATTGTCAGTAAATTATCTTCTACCCTCGATTTCAAAATTATAATTTTTTGAACTTGTCATAAATAGCTGAACCAGATGTAGGTATCTTCTAGTTTCTTTTTTTTTCGTTTTTCTTTTTGCAATTGAGGATAATTTTAAGGAGAGAATATTGTCACCCTGGTGCAACCTCTTAGACTGAGACTTGAATCGTGAAAGCTGAAAAGGTCCGGAATCTGTCAATGTCAGTCAGTTAATCCATTTCAATGAAGCAAACAATGGGGCTGGATTTTCGTATAAAGTGAGGGGCGTGTAATCGGTGATGAATCTTGATTGCTTTTTTAAGTCTCTCCTAGCTGTAATTAAAGGACTAATTCTTTATTTATAGTAGCAATTCAAATCAAAATTAATTTAAGTTTCAGATTGATTAGAAACAATTCATTCAATGTTTCTAGAGACGGGCAGAATTCCCTTCGACCCCTAAACTTTGGCCTTCGAACTCTCGCCTTTAAAATGTAACCCCTCACCTCTGACTTTGACCTTGGTCAATGAAGCTGTCACATGAATTATTGGACCTAAACATGTTTACCCTTTATCCTTGACCCCTGACTTTTTACCTATGACCTCTGACATTTGAAACTTGAACCTTGAACTCTCACCTCTGACTTTGACCTTGGAACCTAAACTTTTACATATAACCACTGAACTATTACTTTTTCTTGACCATTGACCTCTCATCTTTAAAATTCAACCTTTATCCTTCAATCTATCACCTCTGACCTCTGAACTCTGACCTTTTATATTTTATTAGGGACGTTTGAACACTGATTTCTTATTTTGAACCCATAATCTGTCACGTATGATTTCTGGCCTTTGAAATTTGACTTTTAACCTTTGGCATCTCACATTTCACATTTAAACTGTCACCTCTGACTTTGACCTTCGGCCCTGAACTTTCGCATATAATATATTACCTATATCTTTTCACCTTTGACTGTTGACCTTTCGTCTTTAAAATCTAGCCTTTATAGTTTTATCTGCCGCCTCTGACTGCTGACCTATGACCTCTTACTTTTTATGTTTTACCACTAATCTTTCATGTTTGATCTTTGACCTCTGACTTTGACCTTAGACCCTGAACTTTCACATGTGACCGGCTCGGAAGAAGGAGCCTGGATTGAGTCGAAAATCTGTACATAAGGGTTTTCTGGGACGCTGAATCTGAATTTGACGTCAAAATTGACAATTTCAAGATGGCTGGCCCAAAATAGCTAACCCGGAATTCCAAAAAATGTACAATACTAGAAATTTTTTAACAATATGCAGACTAAGAGGGTTTTTGGGGTCGCTGAATCCGAATTTGATGTCAAAATTGGTAAATTCAAAATAGCTGAACGAAAATTCAAAAAATATAGAATACTTGGACTTTCTTGAGAAGACGCTCACTAAGGAGGTTTTTTGGGTCGCTGAATCCGAAATTGAAGGTAAAATTTTCAAATTCAAAATGGCTGACCGAAAATTGTAATCTCAAAATTAAAAAATGTACAATACCATGACTTCATGGACCAAATGTTGATTAAGGGAGATTTTTGTTTTGCTGAATTTTAATTTGCAGTCAATGGTGCTAAATTTTTAAATGGCTGACTCAAAAATTAAGAAAATGTATAATACTCGGACTTTCGAAAAAGATTTCTACTCAGGGTGTTTTTTTTGTCACTGAATCCAAATTTAAAGTCAAAATTGTCGAATTCAAAATCAGTGACGCAAAATAGCAAAACTTGAATTTAAAAAATGTACAATACGCAGGCTTTCTCTCGAATATGATGACTAAAAAGGATTTTTGGTCGCTGCATTCGAATATTCATTGAAAAATGCTAAATGCAAAATACCTAAAGTAAAATCATTCAGTATTAAAATTTTCAAAATTTTCAAAAATAGAAGTCTCAAAAATTTTGTAAGATCTCGAAAACGTTAAGAGATACGCAAAAACTAACGAAATTTTGGAAGTATTCTAGTATACTTTTTTATCTATGTGAAAAAAATAAAAGGTGAGAATATTGTGAGAATATTTTATAGAAGGTATGGTCCAACACAAGACTTTTATTATTCACACGTTTTTGTACTCTGAATCTTTTTCAAGTTATATTTTTATAAACAATTAGATTTGCACAAAAAAATGATGTATTTTCAGGTAGATATCTCAGCATCTACTGTATTGAAAATTTTTGGAAGAATGCAAGTTGCTTTTTAACACACATACTCCACACAGGAAAAGTAAATTTGCCAATGGAACAAAAACTTTTGTTTATTCAAATATATTAAGACAAGAAAATTATAAACAAGAGTTGCAGCTCGATTAGGCAATTCCCTTTTTCCTGTGTGTAATTAGTATTTTGAAAAGCAATTTGCATTTTTTTTTAATTTTTCCCATCCAATAGGTACTCAGATATCTGCCGGAAAATATGTCAATTTCAGTGAAAATTCAATTGTTCAGGCGCTATAACTTCAAAACGGTTAATTAAAGAAAAGTGTACACAGAAAAAAGTCTTTTCTTGCTTCAAACCTTCTGAAAAATATTTTACAACATCATTTTTTTCATGAATACTGTATTTATTTAAACAAATTTGTTAAACAATTAACGACCAACTTTTCGAAAAAGTTCGCTGGATATTTAGAATCTGAGGATATGTTAAGCTTTCAGCACTGAAACCATCCAAACCTCAAAATCCATTTTTTAGGCATTAGGCGCCTTTCTTCAGAGCCGGTTACATATAATTCTGACCTATAACTTCTTTCTTACCTTTGACCATTGAAACCTTATCTTTGAAATTTCACTTTTATCCTTTATTGTGCCACCTCTGACCTTCGAAATCTGACATCTGACATCTAACCTCTGACTTCTGACCTTTGACCTCTGGCCTTTTTTATTCTACTACTGAACTTTCAACACCGATTTCTCATCTTTGACCATTGAGCTCTAACATATGATTTGTGACCTTTGAAATTTATCATTGCACCTTTGAACTCTAACCTTTGACTCTTCTTTATTGATCTGCCTTATAATTAAAGAAATACAGAAACGAGAATATTGAACTTGAAGAATCTTCATCTGGTTCAGTTTAAAAATTGACATTGTTCGCCAATCTCGAAGAGATGAAAATTCTCGCCGCCAGCATCAGGTAGGAACATAGTTTTTTTTCTCGACTGGGTAAGTAGTGGTGAAATCTACTACACGAAAATTTTCTGAAAGCTGTGAAATCACGCACAAGATGCCGACATGGGTCTCTAAGTAACCTTGATCGACCTTTTGACCTGGATTCGAGCTTGCTCGTTTCTCAGGGTTTATGCTTATCCCAAAAAAACTTGAATCGGGTCTCACCGAAATTGAAATATATACGTAATTAGGTGTGTACGTATGAAATTAGGATGGTACCTATTCCGTGACTACCATTATAGTTCCGCCGCGGATCTCGCCGTTTTATTTCGAGAACGGTATCACCCAAGGGATGAGGACACAACTAATGTGTACCACGAGCCAGGGAGACCAGCCCTTCAACATCACGTGGCTGTTGGACAGGCAACCTATTCAGGTCAAAGAGAATAGTGATGTTTCGTCGAACCAGTTACCTACCAGTCAGGAAATCACCTACATTCAGATAAGCGACTATCCGCCGTTTTCCAGCATCCTCACGATTAGTAATGTCACAGCAAAGCACAGTGGAAACTACACGTGCCGAATCAGCAACATTGCTGGAGTCACCGAACACTCCACTAGACTCTCCGTAACTGGTTTGTGTCAGATCTCTCCAAAACAATGCTCTGCAGTCCGGTTTTTTGATCAAATTTCATTTTTTGAATTTATTTGTTCCAGTTTTTTTAGTCATTATTATTGACATGAAAGAATTGTAAAGCTGATTTTTTTAATTGGAATCAGGGTCTAGAATTTTTTTCTTATTATTTTTTTATTTATTTTAGTGGGTGTCAATAGTTTTCCAAACAATACGACACCTAACATGTTTCCTCCCAGGCTGACTAACTGGACTTTAATTTACCTATACATACTATACATACTATACTATATATCCTTAATTATTTTTCATCTAAATGCCTTATATAATATTAAGAAAATTTGAAAAAGTTAAAAATTGATTGAAAATACACAGTTTAATGGATTTTAGGTCAATTAGATTCTAAAACGTCTCAGGCAGGGCTGACTCGCATTGCCTGATCTTACTGACGTATTATTTGAAAAGCTATTGACACTTACAAAAAAAAAAATTAATCAAAACTGAATATTCCAGACCTTAGCGCCAGTTAAAAAATCTTCTTTGCAATTATGATACTCGGGTCAAACAAAAAACGGTATCTTTCAAAAAAACGAGCAAAGATGTCATTTAACTGACTTAAAAAAGTTAAAAATAAATGTCTTTGGCTCAATCTTAAGTAAAAATATTGTTCTTGTTGTTTGAAAAAAGAAAGATAATTTTTATAACCAGGTTGATAAAAAGATTTTAAAAAGAAAAATAATTTGTTAACTGATTACTTGAAGTGTGTCATAGCAGAACCATGTAAGTTATAAGAAAAACAATTTCATGAGACGAAAAAAAGTTCTCATGAATTGAATTATTTAAAAAAATGAAGAAGTACATTTAAAAGTTGATAGAGCATAGATCTATCAATAATATTTAAAAAAATTAATACTTTTTGAAGAAAATATCGTTACAAATCGTCCGTTATGAAAAATGTTATGTTAAATTTTTTTTTAATCATCACTTAAAGTTGTTCTATAGCTTGAAGAAATTTTGTTCAATCAAATCTTCAAATAATCCCTTTAAGTAAGAAAAATATTAGAAAATTTTACGATAAATTAGTAAACATTACTGCTTTTTAAAAACTTTTGCGCAGTTAAATTAAAACTTCTGAATTATCTGACAAATTATTGAACATATTATACATGTTTTATGTCAGTGTTTCACGCTGGATATTAGTATTTTTTTAAAGAATTTTAATATAAAATCATAAAGTTTCGAAGGAGACTTAGAATTTCTAAAAATGTTAGGTTTTCTTAGATTTTTTCGCTGAAAATGAGCATTTTAAATCAAAAATCAACATCAAGATTCCCAATTTTCAACAATTTTAGGTTTTGTATAGAATTTTACACAAAAAATTATCATTTTAAAATAAAAATCTTTATAATTTGAACAAGATTTCGAATTTGTTGACAATTTTTGATTATGTTAGCGTTTTTCCTCAAAAATTTACATTTTTATTAAAAAATCATGAGATTCCAAAAAAGATTCACAACTTTTCAACAATTGTAGGCTATCTTGACGTTTTATATCAAAATTCAGTATTTTTAGTGAAAAATCATTAGATTTGAAAAAATATTAAAATTTGTGTACAATTTAAGATAAACTAGTAGTTTTATCCGGAAATATCGATATAGATTTCAAAGAAGATTTACAGTTTTTTGGACAATTTAAGGTTATGTTAATATTTTTCACCGGAAATTGGTTATTTAAAAAAAAAAATCATTTTAGGGTTTTTCGTAGGAAATTAGTCTTTTTGAACGAAAATAGATATTTGTATTTTTCATTAGAATTTAAATTCATAGTTTAATATAACAAATTGGGTGGTGTAAAAAAATTGTCTAAGACATGCATTTTATGCATTTTTTTCGCAAAATAAAATAAGAGAATTGTTGGAAAATTTAAGGTTATGTTAATATTTTTCACCGGAAATTGGTTATTTACAAAAAAAAATCATTTGTCCTCAAAAACTAAACTTAAAATTTTGAACAAGTTTAAGTTATATTAGTGTTTTTCGTCAGAAATTGGTATTTTTCAACAAAAATAGATATTTGTATTTATCATTAGAATTTATATTCATGCTATAATATAAAAAATTGGGTAGGGAAAAAAATTGTGTAATCCATACATTTTATGTATTTTTTCGCGGAATCAAATACGACCATTTTTGGATAATTCAAGGTTATGTTAATATTTTTCACCGGAAATTGATTATTTTACCAAAAAAAAATTTGGCTTCAAAAATTAAACTTAAAATTTTGAAAAAGTTTAGGTTATATCAGTATTTTTCGTCGGAAATTGGTATTTTTGAACGAAAATAGATATTTGTATTTTTTATTAGATTTTAAACCATTCAAAATGAAAGTTTTTTCACCCTTATATGTGTTGTAATATTAGAGAATTTTTAAGCCAATAAAACCCATTAAAAAAAAAGTGGCACTTACATGGTTATGTCGTGACACTCTTCGGATTTATCTTATTTAAACCTGTTTTGCAAGTAAATCATGGAAAAAATGTTAAATTCCTTCTTTCTTGTCTTAGGTCCAATGGATTAAGGATAAAATAAAAAATTTCTTTTCATATTTATTTTTAAAAGAATGTAAATTTTAAAACCTCATTATTTTTACTTGGGGGTTACAACTAAGTAGGTATCCAAGAATTTTATTTCCCTAATGATTTTGTTTTCTCGTAATCAAATAACCGGCGCAGAGCATAATTATTACGTCCATGTCGTTAATTTTCTTAAAAAATTACCTTCTCAGAAAGATCCTCAATATATTCGACTTACTTGAAAATAACAAGGCACAAAAACAAACCTAACTGAATCCACCAGTTTAGTAACCATGCAAAAGTTTATTTCACTTTCATAATTTTTACAACTGTATCTAAAAAGTTCAAGAAAATGATTTAAAAACTTGTGATGAATATAAACCAAATTTTCAACCTATTTTGGATTTATAAAATTATCGTACAATTATTATTATATTGAAAATGTGTCTAATAGTACACAAATCCTCAGGAAAATCGCGTGAAATATAATTTTTTTATTTTATTAACAAATAATACTATTTAACATGAAAAAGTAGCATTTATAGGACTAGTATAACCTTGTTTAATTTTGATAATATCTTTAATTGATAAATACTTGTTAAAATAGTATGATGACCATCAAATTGTTTAAAAAAATAAAATATTTTAATATACCCTTCGTTAAGTGGAGACAGAAAGTCTTAGTCAGCCGTCAGGCATAATTCTAGTAGAAACAATAGCGTTTAGTGAGGCAGTAATTTTCTTTCTTATATTTTTTTTTCTCTTAGATGTTGCCACACTAAATCTTGAAAGTGTTAACATTGTGGGAGTGTACACTGGAAAGTTCAAGACCAAATTCTTTTTAATTCAAACTGTTTAAAACCTAGAAAACATTTTTTGAATGTGAAATTTTGTTGATATTACAGATTTTAAAATTCAAATCTGCAGAAATAAAGCCTTTTTATTTTGAAATGCTTAGAATGGAACAAATGTTAAAAAAAATGTAATTTTAAAAGTAATTATAATTATAAATTATTATTATTATTTAAATTTTTAACGATCTTTTGAAAAGGCTTTTCGTTAAGTGGATACAGGCATTTTTAACCAGACGCCATTCATGAATTTAGGCGTCAATTTTATTTTTAAAGCAGTTCGAATAATTTTCAATATCAAGTGAAATTTCAATTAAATGAGATTTTGATTAAAATGGAACGATTCATATCAACCATAAAAAATATAATAATATACTTCATTTATTTATTCTGAATTCTTTGAAAAATTTTAATATTTGAATAAATTTAAATAATAAATTTCAGGGTAAAAAAATTCGAAATCTTTTTTTTACTGAAAGAGGTGTAAAAAAGAAAAAAGTATGATTTTTTTAGTAAAATAATTTTTTTCAAAAAGTTGACTTTGCACTGGATTTCTAGAGGTATCCATTTTTCGCTTTTCTGGTTGGACTGAATTAATAAATACTGCCTATTTGCATGAAAAATGCATAAAAACAACTCTTATATGAAACATTTGAATGAGACAAAACGACATGGACGTAATATTTCGATAAACTGTAAATACACTGAGCAGGATGTGCACGCAACTGAAAAGGATCGGAATAGATAATAAAACTGGAATTAAATTTTAACCATTACCAAATGTTTGAAAATTATGCTGCTGAATATTGAATTATTTAGCATCACCGACATGACTTCAATGAAAAATATTAATCCGTTTTAATCAGTTTAACTAAATAAATTCAAATATAATTTGAAAAATAAAGAAATTAAATTTAGAATTATTCAAAATTTAATTTCATTAGTAGGGTCCAATAATAAAATTCTTATAAATTAAAAAAGCTCAAATCAAGAACAAAAACTGCAAAAATGTTAACAAACTTCTCCAGATTCATTTATTTTCAATTCAGTGTTCTTAGACTATAATTTTAAATCTCAAAAATTCGAAATGTACAGAAAATGGCTTTTAGTCCTAATATCTAATTATATTATTATTATTATTATAGATTAGCAGTTCGAACTCGAAAGTTCATTGCCTCATCTACCCGAGACCGCCACACATCTCTATCTTGTGCATTCTCCATCCAGTTTAAGTAATCATGTCCTAGTTCTTTTAGATCATCCCTTACATTTTTCTCCCATCTGTTTCTCGGTCTGCCTAGGGGTCTCTTACCAGTCGGTCTCCCTCTTAAAACTTGCGCCACTGTTCTTTCATTGCCCATTCTTGCTACATGCCCCGCCCATCTTAATTTACGCGCTTTCATTACTCTATTAATATTTGCTGACCCGTAGAGAGCGTGCAGCTCGTTATTATGCAGTTTTCTCCACTCGCCGGTCTCTTCGTCCCTTTTTGGACCATAGATTTTTCTAAGTACTTTATTCTCGAAAACTCTAAACCTATTCTCTTCTCCTTTCGTCAGCGCCCACGTTTCACACCCGTACATGACGACCGGCATTATTATCGTTTTGTAAATTCTTACTTTGATGTTTCTAGATAGCGATCGCGATTTTAGTAGCGTGTTTGCTGCATAATAGCACCTATTGCCAGCGTGTAGCCGCGCATTGATTTCCGTTTTAATCTTATTTTCGCTAGTTATAATAGACCCGAGGTATTTAAACTCGTTAACCCTTTCGAATTTCATATTTCCGGCCATTAGATCCCCGTCTTGATTACTTTGTCCGGACCTGACGACGGTCATATATTTTGTCTTCGATTCGCTAACTTCCAAGCCAATCTCTTTGGCTTTTGCGATCAAGATTTCTGCATTTTTAGCTACCGTTTCTTTATCATCCCCTAGTACGTCGAGATCATCCGCATATCCAAGAATTTGTATTACCCCATTGAGGGTAGCACCGGTCGGATTCGCCTGCACTTGCCTAACCACGTATTCTAAAACTAAGTTAAAAAGGACGCACGAAAGTGCATCGCCCTGTTTCAGGCCATCGCGGATCGAAAACTCTTCAGATAAACTACCGTTTACGCGTATTCTACCCTTACTGCCGCTTAAGCAAATTTCGATAAGTCTAACCAATTTTCTTGGCACACCCAAGAACTCTAGGATCCAGTACATTCGCGCGCGTATAATAGAGTCGTAAGCTTTTTTAAAATCGATAAATAGCTGATGTACTGCTTCTTTAAATTCCCATTTCTTTTCTAACAGTTGTCTAATTGTAAACATTTGATCGCTTGTAGATCGGTTTCGGCGGAATCCACACTGGTAATCCCCAATGATTTCCTCGGCAAAAGGAGTTAGTCTACTTAGGATAACATTAGACAGGATCTTGTAGCACGAAGGCACAAGTGAAATTCCCCGATAGTTGTTACAGTTAGTTTTATCGCCTTTTTTAAAGATGGGAATAATGATAGAGGTATTCCATTCTTCCGGCATGCGTTCTGTTTTCCAAACTGCGCGTATCAATTTACAAATTTGCCTTGTGAGGCAAGGGCCTCCATTTTTTATCAGTTCTGACGGTAGGTCATCGATGCCCGCGGCTTTGTTATTTTTCAACTTCTTGATGGCCATTTCTATTTCTATATCAGTAGGATCGTTAATTAATAGATCAGCAGTGTGGATTTCGCCGAGATTACCTTCAACGGGGGCTTCACGTACATTTAATAGTTTATCGAAATAATCTTTCCATAAATTCAGTCTCTCTGTCGCATCGGCTACTAGATTGCCATTTTCGTCCCTCATTACTTCCGTTCTACTTTGAAAGCCTTTCCTTATAAAATTGATTCCCCTGTACATCTCACGCGGGTTATTTTGTTTATTATGCGCTTCTATTGCTAGTATTTTATTCTTTTCCCACTCCCTTTTCTTGGATCTATAGAGCCTATTTGTACTTTTGCTAATCTCGAGATATTTCTTATGTGTTTGATCGCACTTATTTTGTAAACTACTTAGTCTGGCCTTCCGACGTTTCTCAAACCAGAGTTTGCACTCTTCGTCAAACCATGGTTTGCTTTTGGTTACTTTCTTAAAACCTATCGAAAGTTTCGCGGCTGCCTTTATCGCCTTTTTCGTATTGCTCCACAGGGTTTCCGGGTCCTCCTCGCGATTATTGTTATCGTCTCTCTGTTCTTGGAGAGCGTCGAAACTATTAGAAATCTCAACTTGGTAATTTAATGTTTCTGTTGCTGTTTTGAACTTATCTATATTGAAACGAACTGTTGGCTCTGTGCGGCTTGTTTTCTTACTTAGCGCTAGCCTAGATCTTAGTTTTACTATCACGAGAAAATGGTCTGAATTTAAATCCGCTCCCCTATACGATCTTATATCGAGAATGTTTGTATGACGTCTTCTGTCTATTAGAACGTGATCAATCTGATTGTGAGTTTTACCATCTGGTGATGTCCAGGTGGCCTTATGTATATTTTTATGCTTGAAATATGTGCTTTTGACAACGAGGTTCTTTGAAGCTGCAAAGTTTATTACTCTGGTTCCATTATCATTACTGACGTCATGCAAACTTTCTGATCCTATTGTAGGCCTATACATTGGTTCTTTTCCAATTTTCGCGTTGAAGTCCCCCAATACTATTTTTGCGTCAAACGTTGAGAACTTGTCAAAAACCTGCTCGATTGTTTCATAAAAAAGATCTTTAGTGTCTTCGTCTTTGTCCTCGGTGGGGCAGTGCACATTGATTAATACGTGTTTGCTGAAATTACCCTTTAGTACAATGTATGATAACCGGTCATTAATGAATTGCATGTCGATAAGTGCTTGCGAAATTCGTTTATTAATAAGAAAACCAGTCCCCAGTCTTTGCCCCTTAGCTCCCCCATAGTGAAAAGTATAGTCATCCTTAGAAATTGACGCGAAATCGCCCGACCAGCAGGTTTCTTGAAGTGCTATTAAGTCAGTTTTGTATTCAATTGCTATCTTAATGAGTTCGCTAAGTCGGCCAGTTTTTAGACTACGCGCGTTTAGAGTTCCCACCCTTAGATCTTTAACTGTAGTTTTTTGTTTTTGTAAGTTAGCCATGGTAGTTTCAAGATAATCCGCACGTTAGGATCCTATTCCGATCGTAGGTGAGTCCACTGTCCCAGGAGTGATAACCCCCATACCTCCCTAGGTCTAAGTATGGGAGCTTTCCGACTCTGACAAGGACCATGTCAACTTGTCGTCAGACACATTACAGTTTCATCCTCGTACCCTAACGTCCCCCTGCAAGGCAGCGCGCCTACTGGCATCAATACCCCTTTGGCCCTATGCAGGCGAATCATTCCACACATCCCTTGCGGGCAGTGTCATCGCTGCAGTGTCCAATGGGCAGCAGGATTTTTCCCTTACAAGATTTTTAGTTTTGGTTCGGGTATAGTTTCTAGGTGGATACACGCTGCACCACGGCTTGCCAGAACCCACCCACTGCGTATGAACGCGAATGGGTGGGTCCTCCCAAGCCATGGTTGTCGTGTACCTATTTTCTACCAGTGCTGAATTCACCACAGACACGACTGGTTCCTATCGGCTGTCCGCGACTGCTTATTCTTGTATTCGCAGCTAACCTTAGGGGCTGTTCAGCCTCACGGGCCGTTCCTCTATCCGCAACCTGAGGGCGCGCTACGTAGTGGTGACAGGAAACCCACCAAGCAGAAATATCTAATTATACATTTTTAAACTAATTTTAAACCTGCAGGTCCATAATTTGAAATAAAATTTTCATAAAAATTGACTATGACAAATTCACGATTTTATATACAACATTTTTGGGGGTCGTTTGGACATCCCTTGAATATAAAAGTAAGTAAATCGACATTTTCTGACAATCAAAACCTCGGGAGATTTTTTTAAAGCTATTTTGGTCGGAAATCCAATCACAATAGACGTAGGAATCATATCTTATCAGGAAAAGTCATTGATTTATTTGTAGGGTTGTTTTAACATCCCTTAAATATTCAAGCAAATAAACCAACAAATTTCTAACGACTAAAACCATAGCCGATTTTTTTATTAAACTTTTGCGGTCAGAAATCACTTGAAAATAAGTATAGGAATCTACTCTTCCAGAAAATTGTTCAACTTTATTTTGAGGGTTGTTTTAACATCCCTTAAAGATTCAAGAAAATAAACCGAACTTTACTAACAGCCGAACGCAAGATTTTTTCATTAAACTATTTCCAAGCGGGAATTCATTCACAATCAACATTGTAAACATATTGATTTCCTTTTTTCAATATTTAAGGGATGTTAAGAAAACCCGAAAAATTGATCAAATGACTTTCCCTGCTGGAAGACATTTTCCACATTTATTGTAAATAGTTTCCAACCCCAATAGTCAATTGAAAAAATCTCCGGTGGTCTTGATTGATTTTTGTCTTTTGGGAATGTCGATTTCCTTGTAGGAATTTTAAAGGGATGATAAAACAGCCCTTAAAATTAATTCAGACACTTTTTCTGCTAAACTATGTTTCTCAAATTTATTTTCATGTGATTTCCGATCCCAATAGTTTAATAAAAAATATTCCGTCAAGGACTAGAGCCCAAAAATCAAAGTTGGTACTTTCGAGCAAGCCAAATTATTTCCACAAATTTAGCGTGCTTCACTTTTGGAAATGTTGAATTTGTGTTATAAGGGATGATTTCGAAATGTAAGGGTAGTTTTTTGGTGATTGACTTCTTAAGGATTCAGGAGCCCAAAAAAGGTAAAAAATACTGCGGGATTTAATTTGTGAAAGATTCAAATTTTTCAAAGTACATTGATCTCGGAACGAAAGGGTTGTTTTAGGGCAGTTGATTTTTGCCGAAAACAAGAGCCTAAAAAGCCCACAATTCTCGTGTAATTGAATTTTTATTGTTTAGTGATTTTAGACAGTGGAGGTGCTAGATCAATGTAAATTTTATTTTTTTTGAATTAAAGGAGTCTAAAAGTTTTAATTGGTGCCCAAAAACAGCCCCAAATTCTGACTACTCAAATTGCGTTTTCGAAAGATTAAATCCAGCGGGAAATCAAGAGAAATAATTCTGTAAAAGTCTTGATCTGTATTGGCTATCGTGGTTTGGAATACCCCAAAGTAATTGCCTTTGCATACATAGACAATTAGGATTGAGTGACATTCGGCAGAATATTGGAAGCGCTATATATATATATAGCAAAGTTCATTTTAGCCTCGTGTTTATATTGGTTTACTCTGGTGTGAGAGAACAAGTCACCAAAGTACCGTAAATTTAGATTACGTTTATGACTGTAACAGGACGTCCACAGCACAGTCTCGTACATCATGATTTTGACGTCATACTAGATACTCTGTTATGGGTGCTGAGTTACTTTTTCAACCAGGCCCGACTAATTTTTGACATTTCAAATGATATAAATAGTCTCTCCAAAGCTCAAAGTAGGTTTTTATGTTCGCTGATAAAAGACTAAAATGCCAATATTTCAAAAATAGTTTCAACTCCCTCATGGCACTTACGTTTACGACTCTGATTCACGATCAAATCGATAATTCTGATTTACGTCTCGCACTTTCCAGAGCATTTTTTTTTAAACTTACAAGGCCTTAAATAAAGGCTCTATTCTAGTAGAAAAAGCAAAGTTTGTTGGGACAGTAAATTTTTTTATAATATTTTTACTAATTTGTAGCTACACTAAGTCTAAAATCTCTTAATATTTTAGAATGTTTAATTGTAGATTATCTAAATCCTTGTTAATGTCAATTGTTTAAATAAAGACTTTCTTAACGAATTTTTTTAAATGTCTCTTCGTCAAGTGGATATAGACAGTTTTCGTAAGACGTCAGGCTTTATCCTAGTAGACAAAGCGGTGTTTGGTGGAACAGTAATTTGGTTTCTTATATTTGTCTTCAGATGTAACAAGAATAACTGTTATGTCTGTTAATATCTTGGAATTTTTAATTGTGAAATATTGAAAACCTTTTCAATTTCAATTCTCCAAAGAAAGATTTTTTTGACGAATTTTTAAAAATGTCTCTTCGTCAAGTGGATACAGGCAGATTCAGTAAGACGTCAGGCTTTATCCTAGTAGAAAAAGCTGTGTTTGGTGGAACAGTAATTTGGTTTCTTATATTTTGTATTTATATATAGCAAGAATAACTGTTAAATCTCTTAATATTTTAGAATTACAAATTGGATAATATGTGAAACCTTTTTAATTCAAATACAAAAAGTTTTTGTCCGACTTTATATTGTGGAATCTTAAATTGGAAATTATAGAACAAAAACTTTTTTATTTCAACTGTTCAAAACTAAGAACATATTTTTTGAACTTTTTTTGTATAAACTAGTTTATAGAATGTAATGAATACATTTTTAACAGCCTTTTTAAAATGTAACTTCGTGAAGTAGATAAAGGTATTTTAAGTCCGACAAAATGTTCGATTTTAGTGAAAAAAGCACCATTTGGTGAAGAAATGTAATTTTGTTTCTTATATTTCTATACTAATCTTTATTACCCATAATATTATATATTTTCGAATTCAAAAGATCAAAAATAAAATCGTTTTTTTTAACTGTCTAGAACCAAGCAAATGTTTAAAAAAATTTGTTTATAAGGCCTATGAATTGATTAATTACATTGTCAACTAACTTTTGACAATGGCCACATTCGAAGTAGATTCAAGAAGTTTTAGTCGGACGTGTTAATATTCTAGAATTTCTAATTGGAAAGTATAGAACAAATATATTTTAATTTAAACTGTTTAAAATCTATTAATTACATTTTAACAACCTTTTTAAAAAATCCGTTCGTGAAGTGGATAAAGGAATTTTTAGTCAGACAACATGGGCTATTTTAGTAGAAAAACGGTGTTTGGTGGGACGTTATAATTTTTTTGATTATATTACCACTCATGAATCTATGAATTACATTTTTAACAACCTTTTTGAAAAATCCGTTCGTGAAGTGGATAAAGTAATTTTTAGTGAGACAACATGGGCCATTTGAGTAGAAAAACGGTGTTTGGTGGGACAT
>CAKNYM010048311.1:161029-171067 GCA_932195095.1 Andricus curvator | reverse complement strand
AGACAACATGGGCCATTTGAGTAGAAAAACGGTGTTTGGTGGGACATTATAATTTTGTTGATTATATTACCACTTATGAATCTATGAATTACATTTCTAACAAACTTTTGAAAATATCCCTTCTTTAAGTGGATACAGAAAGTTTTAGTCGATCATCAGGCATAATTGTAGTAGAAAAAGTAGCGCTTAGTGGGACAGTAATTTTCTTTCTTATCTATTTTTCTCTCTAAGATCATGCTGCACTAAGTCTTTAATGTGATAAAATTGTGGGAGTTTACACTGGAAAGTTCAAGACAAAATTCTTTTTAATTCAAACTGCCTAAAACTAAGAGAACATTTTTTAAATGTGAAATGTTGTTGATATTACAGATTTTGAAATTCAAATCTTCAGAAATAAAGCCTTTTTATTTTTAAATTCTTAGAATGAAAAAAATGTTTAAAAAATGTAATTATAAAAGCTTCCAAATTTATTAATTACATTTTTAACAATCTTTTGAAGTGTCCCTTCGTTAAGTGGATACAGGAATTTTTATCCAGACGTCATTCATGATTTTAGGAGAAACAGATGTGCTTGGTCGGACAGTATTTTTTATATTTCTACTTCGATATTGCTACCCTAACTCTTAAATTGTTTATCGCCTTATCAGCAAACTTTGGCGTCAATTTTATTTTTAAAGGAGTTCGAATAATTTTCAATATCAAGTAAAATTTCAATTAAATCAGAAATTGATTAAAATGGGAACGATTCATATCAAACATAGTTCTGAATAGGCATTAAGTGATTATCGTGAGGTTTATGGAATCCATGTCGTAATTATGCAACGACAGCATGAATGTCCCACGTTCCGTAATAGGTGACATATAAGCACTCATTTCCATAATTAACGTTACATTGTAATATTGGTAATTAGATATGGTATACAACTCAAGCCTTGGCTCTTGAAGTAATAATAATAGCTTTATTATAATTAAAGGGTTGCAGTACAGAACTAAGGCAAAAAATCAGAAAAAGTTCCGCGCAGGATTGCTATAAAGTTTGCAATTTTATGTTCGGACAAAAAATAAAAACCAGCTTTTGAGATATGGAATTGCTTAATTAGAACAAAATGAGTTTGATCATTAAAATTTAACCAATTCGTAGTGAATCATTCAAGAATTTGGAGGTAAAAATTTCATTATTTTTGAGAATGGTTTTTGCATAACAATTATAAATGGAAAAAAATGGAAAAGTGAGATTTTTAATGAAAAATTCATTTATACAAAAAAAGAATTTTCAACCAAATATTTCAATTTCAGTTAAAAAAATTATTTAAAAAAAAAAAAATTTCAAGACAATAGTTAAATTTTTAACCAAAAAGTTAAATTATCAACCTACTTAACCTAGAAAAATGAATTCTCAAAAAAAAAGTAATAGTTGATATTTCAACCAAAAGATATGAAATTCCTACCAAAAAGCATGAATTTAATTTTAAAACTAAACACGCAAATTTTCAACCAAGTAGGTTAATTTTCTACGAAAAAAGGCAATTTTCAACAAAATATATGAATTTTCCAAGAAATAGTTGAGCTTTCAACTGAATAAAATAAATTTCCAACCGAAGATGGAAATTTTTAATTTTCAGTAAAAACAATTAACTTTAAACAACAACGAAAAACAAATTTGTAAACAAATAGTGAAATTTTTAACCTAAGAGACAAATTTCCAACTAAAGTCATCAATTCTCCACTCAAAAAGGCAAATTTTCAATAAATAAATATTTTTTTGTCAAGAAAAAGAAGTTCATCCAAATGTTCGAACTTTTAAGCCAAAGGACGAATCTTCTCTAAAACAGTTGCATTTTCGATTAAAAGTTAATTTTCGACAAAACAGTTGCATTTTTAAACAAAAAAAAAAAGAAATTTGAAACTATTAAGATTAGTTTCCTTCCAAGAAAGACGAATTGGCAACTAAAAAAGGTCAGTTTCCAACCAAAAATGGCAAAGTTACATTTTCAGTTAAAAAACTTCATTTTAAACAAACAAAAAAAAAGAATTTTCAAAAAAAAGGTCAATTTTCAACGAAAAAGATGAACCTTCCACCAAAAAAAATCTTTTAACAAAGTAGTTTAACTTTTACTCAAGTTGTGGAATTTTCATTTGAAATGATTTGTTTTCAACTAGAATGATAAAATTTTCAGTTAAAAAAATTATTTAAAAAAATCAATTCTCAACAAAAAATGGAATGCTTATATTTTCAGTTTGAAAAATTAATTCTTAACCAAAAGATGAAAGATTTTTCAACAAATTAATTGAACTTTTTACAAAACAATTGGATTTTAAACAAAAAAGATAACTTTTCAACCAAATTTGGTGAGATTGTGAGCAAATAATAAAACTTTAAACTAAAAATATGATTTTCAGGAGGAAGCGACTGAAAAAAAAGAAATAGAAATAAAATTACGAACAAGAATATTATTTCATGAAAAGCCTATAAAAAAAAGAAAAGTATACATTTTTTTATAAATAAATGATAATAATTTCAATAATTCCTATTGGCAAGGCAAGAAATTGAGTGAAAGAAGTTTTAAAAAGCAGTTTTTTATCGAAATTGAAAATACAAGATTTTAGTTGAGAATTTGATTGGTACTTTGTTGATGAAAGAAACGCAAATAGTAATTTGATTTTTTAAGAAGATTTTATACAAAAACCTGTTTTCGGGAATAATATTGGTCATCTAGTTCTGCACTGCAAAACTTCAATTCATCTTAAAATTACAATTTTAACCCAAAAATCCATATATTTTTGGGTACAATTTCTTCACAGTTTACAGTCATTTCTGCAAATTTGTGGTTCAAGTTTTCTTTGAAGATTTTCTTCTGAAGAGTAAACATTGTTTGATTGTGCCAATATATGTGTACCTCAAAGACGTTTTCTTTCTAGATTTTATCTCGAGTTTCTTGAAAGTCGTTCAGTGACGAGTCGTAGAAAATAACGTGTGTAAGGTGGGTACTGCCGTGCTAAGTAAATCCGCCTTGTCCGGATTTATCCACTTCCGCACTCAACGACAGAGGCAGAAATCTGTGCTTTCCCAGAACACGTATTTTCAACGAACATCTCAGCTTTCGGTTCCAGGCTTTCGTTCAGATTTCGTTTTCTTTATTGTCGTGGAGATATTACGAAACCTGGAATCTTGCGAGGCAATTTAAAAAATCATTGTAAGCTCAAGAAGCTTCAAGATGTACAAGCGCACTTCATTCAAGAAAATTATAATTGCTTCGAAAAGAAATAATTTATTTTCAATGCTCGCGCGTTCGCTTCTCCGGATTTTTATTTCCTCGAATTAAAATACAAACAATTCGAAGATATATTAACTAAACAATTTGTAAATCCTGGGTTCAAGAAATTGTTGAAACAATAATTAATAAATTCGAGCTAAGAGCGTTAACAATTTTGTATAATATACACGGTTCCATCGAAATGAACGTTTCTTGATTTTCTATCTGGGATGTCCTACAACTATTTTTTGATAAAAACAGAATCTTCACCGAAGTCGTTTCTGAAAGAAAACTCGTTTGTTATTTCAAAAAATCGAAATACCCAGTTTTTTCCAAAACGCAGCAAGTTTATTAGATAGATTTTCAAATTCAAAAGTTCATAAATGAAACCGTCTCTTCTAAATATTTAGAACTAAGAAAATGTTTGAAAATATATTTATAAAAGCCTACAAATTTATTAACTTCATTTTAAACTAACTTCTTACAACGGCCTCACGTGAAGTAGATTCAGAAAGTTTTAGCCAAACGTCTCAATATTGTAGAATTCCCAATTGGAAAGAATAAAACCAAAACGTTACTCATTTCGACTGTTAAAATCTAAGCAAATCTTTTTCAATGTTAATCGGTATAAAATAGTTTATAAAATAGTTTATAAAATAGTTTATAAAATATATTATTCAAATTTTTAACAATCTTTTAAACATTTCTTTTCGTGAAGTGAATAAAAGAATTTTTGTCAGACACAATCCACGATTCTGGTAGAGAAAGCAGTGTTTGTGGAACAATAGAATTTTATTTCTTATATTTCTACTTGGATATTGCTACACTAATTATATATTTTCAAATTCAAAAGTTCAGAAATAAAACCGCTTTATTTTTAACTGTTTAGAGCTAAGCAAATGTTTAAAGAAAATGTATTAATAAAAGCCTATAAATTTAATAATTACATTCTTTCCCAAACTTTCTACAAAAAATGTATTTAATAAATATATATTTTAGTAATCAATTAATTATTAATGAATTTATGAATTCCATTTTTAACAAACTTTTGAAAAATGTCGCTTCCTTGAGTGGAGACAGAAATTTTTAGTCAGACTTCAGGCATGCTTTTAGCACAAAAAGTGACGTTTAGTGGGACAGTAATTTTCTTTCTTATATCAGAAATTTTTCTCAGATGCTGCTACAAAAAATCCTTGAAGTCATAATATTGTGGTATTTTATATTGGAAAGTTCAAAACCAATTCTTTTTGATTTAAACTATTTACAACTTAGAGAATATTTTTAAAATTTTTAATTTGGTTGTTATTACAGATTTTTAAATTCAAGAGTTCATAAATAAAATCTCTTCATTTTGAACTGTTAGAACAAAACAAATGTTAAAAATACAGGAATATTTATTCACACAAATAATTTTAACCAAGAGAAAAAGAGTTTTGAAAAAATTAGGTAAACTTTTATCAAAACTTTTTTTTATACAAAATTTTTTATTTTTTCTTTATTTAAAAAAAAAAAGAAAACTTTTGAGAAAAATAGTGAATTTTCAAGCACATAATAAAGTTTTTAACCAAAAATATAATTGTCAGGAGGGAGCAACTGAAAAAAATAGAAACGGATTTATAAAAAAGCTGACGATAGCAAAATCGTTCCTTTCTTGAAAAATTTCTCATTTTTTATTTCACTACAAATTTCTTTTTTTCTTATTTCTTGTTCTCGATATACTTATTTTTAAGTACAAAAGCTAGGAATGTACCCAAATGATTTTTAACTCTACAAATCCTAAGCTCGTATTATTTTTAAAATAAAATGAAATATTCAGACTATTCGAAGAATAATATTTATCTGTTATTTGTTATCTTGCATAAAACAGTAAAAAAACGCATTTTCACCTCCTAAAATAAAAAAAATAAAGTTTTTTAAGAAAACGAAGTGAGATCAAAAAGGATGATGGAGGTGCTTTTGTATATAGTTTTCCAATCAGCAGTTCTAGTCTCTCAACTTTTTTTTTATATCTTGTTTCTTTCTCGATAAAAACTGGGTATTTCGATTTTTTGAAATTAAAAATTGATTTAAAAAAAATGGATCCAGTGAAGATTTATTTATTTAAAAAAAAAAAAAATTTAAGATAACATAGATACCAAATCAAAAGAAACATTATTAGTGTTCGTACCTTTAAGCTTGTATAATTTCTAAATAAAAGCGTTTGAATGAAATATTTAAAAGTGTAAAGTTTTTGAAATTGTAAAATTTTGATTTAAAGGCACTCAAAATTGAAAAATTTTAGACTAAAATTCTGGAAATTGGACAATTTTATTAGAAATGAATTGAAATTGTATTATTCCTAATTCAAAACGTTCAAAATTGAACCATATTTCTTTTGAATTCAAGAATCTCGAAATTGAATGATTCCAACTTAAAATTTCAAAAACAGGAAAATTTTTAAAACGTTAAAAAATGAATATTTTCAGATTAGAATTTTGAAAATTAGATCATCCAAAATTCAAAAGAATCGAAATTGTATTATTTCTAATTAAAAAATTTCGAAATTAAATAATTAAAAATTGAAAACATTTTTATTTAAATTATTTTTAATTCAAAGCGATTAAAATTTGACAATTTGAAATTCTAAGAAATTCTAAGATTCCGAAACTCTACAATTGTAAATTGTTATGATATGAGAAAAATTATAATTTAAAATTGAAATTGATTATAATAATTTTTCTGAGATCAAAAAATAAAATCACCTTCATTTTCGTTGTTCAAAATAAATCAATTTCATATTAAAAACCATCAATTTGAATTATTCTGGAAAATGTCAAAAATGAAAAGTAATTTGAAATGTAAAGCATTGAGAATTACATAATTTTTACTGCGGAACATTAAAAATTAAACGAATTCCAACTTCCTTTAAAATTAAAAAAATGTTAGTCTCCAAGAATTTTGATATAAAAACTTTTTTGTACTCAAAGATTTAAAAATTTCAATTATTTTAAGTAAATTTAAAACTTTTGAAAAATACAAAAATTCTAAAACTTGAGAATATACTTTTTAGAATTCAACAAGTTCCATGGAATATTTTTTTAATTTTTAATGATTTAGTTTTCTAAATCTTTACCAAAAATTCGGAAAATTTCAAGAAATCACACTGAAAACTAAAAATTAAAAAAAAATCAAAATCGCTATGAAATTGAGAAGTTATTGTATGAATTTTTTGTGTTTTTAATTTACTCGAGAGGCATTTAATACAAAAATTTTTAATTACAAATGCTTTAAGGTAGTTATTGTGCCAAAAATTAGGTCTCTGGAAAGGAAAGTTTTCAATGATTTCAAGAATGGAAATTATATTATCAGTCATGTCTTATGAAACGAAAAACATTATTTTTTATAAAAAACGTGTAAGCCTTACAAAAAATAATTATTTTAATAAAAGTGTTTGTAACTGAATATTTCTTACTATCACTTTTCACCAATTTTTCAAAAATAGTTAACTTTTAATCAATTTTCGCTTTTTCAGAAAAACGTTGCCTACAACTTTACTGTTTTCAATTTTCAAAATAAATAATCTTCAAATATAGTTGTTTCTTTCAAAAATGTTTCCTTGGAAAAAATCTTCTTAGCGAATTAAGCTATACAAATTTTACTTTTAAGATTTTAAACAGTACACTTGTATGGAAATTTTTCTTAAAAAAAATAGGCCATTATCAATTAAAATTGAACCATTTTTCAAAAATTGGTTTAAAGTGATAGTAAGAAAATATTCAATTGCGAAAAAAATATTTAAAATTAATATTTTTTGCAATTGTTGACATTTTTTCATCAAAAATAATGTTTTTTATTTAAAACCTCGTCAGTCATATTAGTTTGATTCTAAAATGCATTGAAAATTTTTTTTTTAGAAATCTGATTTTTGAAACAACTACCTTAAATTGAAAATTCTACACTAACAAATTTTTTTCGTTCAAAATTGAATCCAAACAATTTAGGATATTTAAATCTAAAATTATTAAATTGAAAACTGACTATCAAGACTATCAATGGGAAAATTTTGCAATTTTGATAGATTTAATAATGAAATTGTCCTGGAATTTTTTATATTTGAATTAAAAACTACAGCACTGTGAAATTTAAAATGGAAAAAATCCAAAAATTTGTAAAAATTCAAAAACTATAATTTTCAATTAAAATTATAGAAATTTTAGTATAATTATTTAAACTGAATGGATAGATTTTTCGATAAAAAATGTTTCTTCTTCTAAAAAAGACTGTCATTTTCACTTTTAAAAATTAAAGAATTTTCATATTTTCGACCTTTAAAGTTGAATTATTCTAAAGACTTTGAAAATTATATGCTTTCTAATTGAAAACTTTTAAAATTATAAATCTAAACTTGAGGCAAATTAAGTGAATTAAAAGTTTTCTAACATGATTAAAAAATTAAGGATTCTTAAATTAGGATCCTGAAACTAAGTAAATTAAAAAAAATTAAATTTGAAATTGTGCGGCACGATTTTTAAAATTGCCAAAATTGCGAACAGAAACGTAGAAGTTTCACCAAAGACAAAGGGAATTAAAATATTATTAATAATTATTTAAGATGCTATAATATTTTCGGCAAATTAAAAAAAAATCTTTGTACCAAAGTATTATATAATATTCCGATCCTTTTCGAAATAAAAAACTGCCATAAACTACTGACACTACCATGTAGTTTTTTGAAGATGCACATAGTGAGAAGCTAATTTTCACAGCATTGTGATTTTTAAATTGAATTTAGCAATAAAGCACCCAATAAAAATAAATTGCGTATTGAGAAAAGGGATGTTTAAGTAAGTAAAAAGATATTGTAAATATAATCAAATTACTCATAATTTCTTTAATTTGTATAATTTCATATCTGAATAAAATATTTCCTTTTCTCTCTACATACGTGGGGGATAAAATGTGTAATAAAAGAGAAATAGGGATTTTCATACTTCGTTATTTGATGAATGCATGAGGGAATATCGACGGAGCGACATGAGTCGCACGTGACTTCTGCGAGTTGCATAACCTGAATTACGTTATTAATTAGTGCATCCGCATGATACTAGAAATTTATTAGAATTCTCTGTAATAATTATACCCTTTTGAATATTACATAAACCTTAAATCTTGCATAACTAAAAATTTTCAATTTTCAGTTCTAATTTCTGATCCATATTTTTTTATTCGATCGAAAATTTCTTGTCATATTTTATAAAATTATTTTAAAATATTAAATCCTATTTCATATGTGTGATTTAAAAACAAACTTTCAATTCTGCATGAACTAAAAATTCAGTACAAAATTAAAAAATATATTTATTTGTTTACAATCCAGGAAGCAAATCATCTTAATGCATTAAACTAGCATGATTTTATGTATTTTCTATTATTTCTTTTTAATATATTATTAAGCTTAATCAAATTGTTGAAAAATCTTTTTTACTTTATTAATCTCACAGAAATTTGGTTAAAAATATTCGAATATGATAAATGTGAATGGTATTAAAAAATTTTTAGAAGATGTTTTTCAGCATGATTCATTTTCTTATTATTTTCTAAAATAATTCAAATTAGAATTGATTTCCCCAGGGGCACGTTTCAAGTTTACTAATTATAATTGTTGATCTGTTTCTTTATTTATGAATTGGATGTTCTATTAATTCAACAATGTAATAAAAATATTCAAATCGGAGTGATCTTCCATCTAAAACTGGAAATTAGATGGAAATCGAAATAGAAAGAATTTAACTCCCAGTAGTGTGAATGCTTGATAGATTTGCAAGATTGTTGCTTGTAGTTAATTAAGATAAAAAATTGAAATCGATTTTAAGAAAACATTTTTTTATTTTTAGTACCACCTCAATGGAAGACTGAACCTATCGACCAAGACGCAATTGTAGGTCATAGCGTCTCTATTGCTTGTCAAGCTGAAGGATTTCCCATTCCATCTGTAACTTGGAAGCAATCTAGCAGTAAGTCACAGATTTATAAGCTATGTATCTAAATCTCACTCACAAGTGAAGCTGAATTTGATGAAATTTTACGATTAAGCTGCATTTCTCTGCAGTCTGCGGTTCTATTTTTTGACATCAAGCATTGGTGGATCGATTGGAAATGAAGCTTTCATGCTACTCTAAAAGCAGTCTGTTAATATTTTATTCTTTCAGTAAAAGTCACTCAAACCGAGTCAAATATTCATCCCAATGTTTTCACTTTGTTTTCATTTTTCACAGTAAAGACTGGGATGTCACAACGTTGCATATCATTTTCATTATCAACTTCAGATAAAAATGATCCAAATTTGCGGATCCAAATTAATTTTCACACAACTTCATTCATATCGGTCTAGTGGCAGCTGTTATACTTTTTTTGAGAGTCGTAGGTTAGTCATGACATACCAGTCTCTGGAAATAATTTTTTTTCTTCCTAAAAGTGTTTCTCTGGAGTTTAGATTCACATAATTCCGACTCCCACTCCTAAAAGGTTTACAGCTTACTAAGATCACCAGAAAATGTTTAAGAAAACGTTGAATGGCCACATTCGAAGTAGATTTAAGACGTTTTAGTCAGATTTCTCAATATTCTAGAATTTCAAATTGGAAAGTATAGAACAAATATATTTTAACTCCAACTGTTTAAAATCTATTACTTACATTTTTAACAACCTTTTTAAAAAATCCGTTCGTGAAGTGAATAAAGGAATTTTTAGTCCGACACCATGGGCGACCAGTCTCTGGAAATAATTTTTTTTTATTCTAAAAGTG
>CAKNYM010048311.1:139170-152208 GCA_932195095.1 Andricus curvator | reverse complement strand
GTAGTGAGCGACAGTAGTGAGGGAAGTGAAGGAAGGGTAGTGAGGGATGTGAAGAGAAGGCTAGTAAGGTAGAGCGGGTAAATAGAGGAGGGAAACTGATGGATGGGGAAGGAAAGTGAGGAAAGGGGGAAGGAGAGGACGAAAAAGTTCGGGAAGAGAGAGGAATTAAAGGGGGAAGTTAATGGAGGGGACTTATGCTGGAAAGGGGAAAGTAGGGGCGTAGGGGCGTAGGGGAGAAAAAGCATGGAAGGGGAAGGTTTCAACGACCTAATTTCTTAATATGCTACGAAACCTTTTTTTATAGGCGCACGGTGCCTACTTTGACTAATTTTTTTTTCAGATTCAGCTCTTTGGTTGAAAATTGCTTTTTTTTGGTCAAACTATAATTTTCTCATCTTAAAATTTAACTATTTCATTTGTATCTCAAAATCCATCCCTAATAAGTGAAAAACACAACTGATTCGTAGAAAATCCATGTATTTTGTTGAAAATTCGTATTTTTAGGTTAAATTAAACTGGTTAAAAATTTTGTTAACAATTTTTTTCAACTGAAAATTTTATGATTTTATTTTTGGTTAAAATCTTATCTTTTTCTGTTGAGAATTTAACTATTTGGTTGAAAATTAATGTATTTTCGTGAAAATTCTTTTATTTTATTCTTTTTTCTTCTTCTCTTTCTTTCTTCTTTCTTCCTTGGTTGAAATATAATCTTCATAGGTTAAAAATAAAGCTATTTGTTTAAAAATTCAACTATTGGGTTGAAAGTTTAACTAATATTTTGAAAATTCAACTATTTTATTATAGTCATTTATTTCCATCGAAAATACAACTGTTTCGTTGGAAAATTTTCCTTTTGGCTTGAAAATTCATCTGTTACGATAGAAAATTCATCTTTCTTGGTCAAAAATTAACTTTTTTGTTGCAAACTCAACTTTTCGAGTCTAAAATTTAACCCTCTTCAAAAAAGTTTGCCTTTTTGGTTCGAAAATTTAACTATTCAGATGAAAATTTAACAGTTTTGGGTTGAATTTCAATCTTTTTTGTTTAAAAATTCGACCATTCGGATGAAAATGTATTTTTTTAGGTTAAAACTCAACTATTTTGTTAAACATGTAACTATTTTGTTAAAAGTTCCACTATTTTATTAAGGTAATATTTTTGGTCGAAATTCAATAGTTTTGTTCAAAAAGTTTTCGAGTCCAAAATTTAACTCGTTTCTAAAAAGTTTATCTTTTTGACTTGAAAATTCAACTATTCAGATGAAAATGTACCAGTTTTAGGTTTAATTTGAATCCTTTTTGTTTGAAAATTCGACAATTTCGTTGAAAATTTAACAGTTTTGGGTTGAATTTTAATCTTTTTTGTTTAAAAATTCGACAATTTGTTTGAAAATGTAACAGTTTTGGGTTGAATTTTAATCTTTTCTTGTATGAAAATTCGACAATTTCGTTGTAAATTTAACAGTTTTGGGTTGAATTTCGATCTTTTTTGTTTGAAAATTCGACCATTTGGTTAAAAATGTTTTTTTGTTGTTAAAAACTCAACTATTTTGTTAAAAATGTAACTATTTTGTTAAAAGTTTCACGATTTTGTTGAAGTCATATTTTTGGTCGAGAATTAAACTGTTTTGAACAAAATTCGACCTTTCAGAAAGAAAATTTATGTTTTATGGTAGAAGAGTGATCTTTCTTAGTTGAAAATTAACTTTTTTGTTGAAAATTCGACTAACATAAAAAATCGTCTTTTGGGCTCAACAATTTTACTATTTGGTTAAAATTTCAGATTTTTTGTTGAAGATTCATCACTTTTGCTTCAAAGTTCAACACTTTAGTTTATAATTCAACTGTTTCGTTAAAAATGAATTTTTTTTTAAATCCGTCGTATTTACCATTTAGAGTTAAAAAATAGCAAAAATTTGGTATCCTAGTTTCTGGAAAGCTTCTTACCCCAACGAACCGAAAAGCCTGATTGGTGCTCTACCTTTCTACACCAGGCTGATTACACCATAGCTTCCTCAAAACAGCGTGAATAGGACACATGAAACAAATCTTGTTTCAAACAAACAAAATTGTTTGAATGCATTTTGTTAGATTTAAACTAATTTTAAATTCAATCGAACAAACTTTATTTAAAATAAACAAACATTTGTTCGACCCTATAGCAGAGAAAGAATATGTTTGAGTTTTTTCTGAATATACTTCTGGGATGTCCACGATCATTTTGAGCCTAAAAAGAAAAAAATCGCTTGGGCCCTTTTTGAGAAAACTCTTTTTTTGATTTTTTTGAAGAGGTTCATCAACATATTTTAATGAAAATAAGTTGAGCGTGGAATTTCATTGGCTCAAAACATTCAGTTTGGCATCCAAGAAAGGGCTACAGGTGCTGAACATCTTACAAGAACTGAAACCCTTCAATATTTTTGAAAAGTGGTGAAAAAAGGGGGGAAAAATATTTTTTTTAAATGGAAAAAATATATATATAGTTTTGGGGGAATAACTTATTTCCTATGCCTATCTGGTAAAAATTGCCGAATAATTAATTGAAGAAGACTTAATTCTGAGTAGATCTAAAAAAACATTGCTCTAGCTCTGATAAAACCAAAATTATGGCCTTTTGAATATGACCCTTTTTTTACGAAATTTTGGTTAACATCAATTTTATAAATAAAATTTCTCGTTTTTCGAAAGAACTCATTTCCTCAGCGTTTTATGTGAAAGTTGCCAGTAAGTTATTTAAAAAAGACTTAATTTCGAGTAGATCTAAAAAAAACAGTGCTCTAGCTGTAATAGAACCAAAATTATGACCTTCTGAATATGGCCCTTTTTTATGAAATTTTGTTCAACGTCAATTTTTTAAATAAAATTTATCGTGTTCCAAAAGAACTCATTTCCCGAGCATTTCAGGAGAAAGTTACCACCAGATAGGCTAAGGAGGACCACAATTTTGGTTCTATTAGAGCTAGAGCAATGTTTTTTTAGATCTACACAGAATTAAGTCTTCTTTAATTAATTATTCGGCAATTTTTACCAGATATGCATATGAAATAAGTTATTTCCCCAAAAACATACATATTTTGTTTTTCATTCAAATTATTCGCTTAAAATCGACTTCTTAGGACCATAACTCCCAAACTTTTAGAGATAGAACTTTTGATTTTTTTTTCATTCTGCAGAAAATTTCAAACACCTTAATTTTCGTTACGGCGTTTGGGGCATAGGAAGAACTAGAATAAGGCAATTTTCAAAAAACTGATTTTTTCACCCTTTTTTCATCATTTTTCGAAAATATTGAATGGTTTCAGTTCTCGTAAGATGTTCAGCACCTGTAGCCCTTTTTTGGATGCCAAACTGAATGGTTTGAGCCACGGGGGTGAAGCACAATGCAAATATGTGGGAACCAAACTACGCTGATCGTTGATCGACTATGAAAATAGTTAATTGCTCAATTATTACAGCAGTTTTGCATGGAAAGTTTTGGCGGCAATTTCAAATTGCTTAATATTTTGTATATTTCTTTCCTAATCAAAATAATGAAATAAAAAGAATTTTTCCAATAAACACATAATTTATTGAAAAATCACTTGTAGTGACATTTCTTATATTATTTAAAAATTCCAATTCATGAAAAGAAGTAAACAAATGAATTTTAATGAAGTATTTGTTCGTAAAAAAATGTTTACCTATTATTTTATTATTTTGATCTAAAAAGAATTAAAGGGTTCAAAAAAAGTTAAAAATTAAGACATACATATATTAAATAAAAATATTTCTATTATAAATAATCGAACACTATTGTGACACAAGTATTTAGAAATAACAAAACAATTTTAAATTCCAAAATATTTTATTATAGAACATGTAACGTAACAACAAATATAAATAATAAATATTTTTCTCATGTAACAATATTAATCAAGTATTTTATGAAAAAGAAACTTATGCCAGGGTATTTGAAAAAATGTATTGAAATTTTATTTTTCTAACTTCAAAATAAATCTATTTATAAAAAACTTTTAAAAATGGGTTAAAATAAAATATAATTTCCAGCAATGAAAATAAATATATTTTTTGCATGTTCAAACCTTAAAAGATATGTTTCTTGATTAAAAAAAATTTTCCTCATAGTTTTATTTATTTCAAGCTTAAAGATGAACATTGTTAAAAATGATTTATGAAATTTAGGAAAATATTCTCATGCGTAATTGTATCTTATTTTGAAAGAGAACTTAAGTCTATCTTTAGAAAAAATATTTCAAGTAAAAATTGTTTATTTAGCAATAGTTATTTGAAGTTGCATGTTTTTGCTTTCTCTTTAAGTAAAAAAGTTGCAAAGTTTTTAAAAAAAATTATTTAGGAATCGTACCATTGTTATTTTCATAAACAATATTTTACTTAAATACAATTTGTTTTTAATAAAAACAAGCCAAAGAGACCTTTAGAGAATCTTTCATGGAATAAAATAAGTCCTCCAATATTAGAACTAAATCAAAAATGCAACTTTTACTTGAAGAGAAAGCAAAAACATAAAAGTATAAATAACTATGGTTAAATAAACAATTTTGATCTGAATTTTTTTTCAAAAGTTCGCCTACAGTTCTTTTCGAAAATTAGATACCATTAACAATGGAAATATTTTCTCCGATATCATTCATCATTTTTAACAATGCTCGTTTTTTAACTTGAGCAAATGTGTAGTTTTTTTAAAGTGATACTCTGGAATCAAAGAAGCGATTAATTTAGAATGATAGTACTCAACAATGTATTATGAATTATTTTTAAATAGTCAATTTAAGTTATTGAAATTTTAAACAATTTACCGAATTACTACTATGGAACCAGGTTGGAAGTTACTGAAGTTGAATTCCGAGTTTTGGGATCGCCGGAGACGTGTATCTAAAAAATGTAAAACATTACAAATATTTCAAATTATATTAAATGCAATTAATATATATATATATATATATATATAATATATGTATATTATTCAGATTATCATATTATTTATATTTATATAAATATGTAAAATAAATATAAACTATAAATTATGCAAGAAATATAATCGAATGATACGTACCTGTGATGCATTCAAAATAGGCCAGAACTTTGAAAAGTAAAAAGCAGCATCATTATTAGCGCCAAAAAAACTTAAGTTCACCAAAAAATGTTTTTTTGGAGGAACCAAATATATATTTTTTCGAAGAGACGCTACTTTCAAAAACGTTTGACAGATAGTTTAAGAACAACATCGTCGCCATGGAAAACAAATTCAAATAGATGGAACATAACTACGCTGATCGTTGAGCAACTATATAAAAATTGAAAATAGTTCCTCAATTTATTACGGTAGTTTGGCATGCTCATGATTCTCACCTTCCCATTGGGCGCTTCACCCCCGTGGTTTGAGCCAATGAAATTCCACGTTTAACTAATTTTCATTAAAATATGTTGATTAACCTCTTCAAAAAAATCAAAAAAAGAGTTTTCTCAAAAAGGACCCAAGCGATTTTTCTCTTTTTGGGCTCAAAATGATCGTGGGGCATCCCAAAAGTATATTCAGAAAAAAACCGGCATATGCAAGCCCTTTTGGGTTGAAGTCAGTCGAGGCACACCGTGATAAGTTTGGTTTAAATAAAAAAAAGTGTGTTCCAACAAACCTTTTTGTTTGAATCAAGCAAAAAATATCCTCAGTAAATGGGCAGAAGATACATTTTCGAACATAATAGTATCTGGCAGAACCACAAGAACGATGTTCGCCACATATAATACATCTTCTCTTGAAATGAATCGTCTGTCAGGGATTCAGGCCAACTAAAAAAGAAGAATCTGCGTCTACTTTACTTCACCAAAGACGTTTCGATAGGAGTGAAAGCTGGAAATATTTCCTTTTCTGTGCCCCGTCGAACGTGATCGCTTTTAAATAGAAAAGAAGGTTTTTCCGAAACGGTTTTTATCCGCAATGGTTAACCGATAAGTCGAGAAGTTTATCACGCGTGACACCTCGACTTTCTTCAAGTGCAAAATCAAATTTTCCACCTCTTTTGAATCGTCTATTAACACGTGATATGCCTACACTCAGAGAAAAAGTTGTCTTGAAACAAAAGCATCGTCCTGTTGAGACA
Organism: Andricus curvator; assembly: GCA_932195095.1. Classification (NCBI taxonomy): domain Eukaryota; kingdom Metazoa; phylum Arthropoda; class Insecta; order Hymenoptera; family Cynipidae; genus Andricus; species Andricus curvator. The sequence continues at coordinate 146,090 of CAKNYM010048311.1, read as the reverse complement.
AATGAAAATCCTCTCAACCTTAAATTTAAGAGGAAATTCCATTTACGTCAAGAAACGTCTTTTTGTCACAAGAGGACATTTCTCTGAGTGTAGGTAAAAACTAATTATTCCCATAGAAAAAAAAGTGCAAACGGAATCGTTAGGGATCCAAAATTTCCGAAATTGCGAAAAGATATCGGAAATTCCTGACATTTTCCGACAAAAATGAAAATTATTGACAATTAGTGACACTAATTATTTTATTAAATATTCTAGAAAGTAAATAAACATACTAGCCTAAGTTGTAACTTTTTAGTCAACAAATTTAAAAAAATAAATAAAAAATCCGATATAGTTCAGAGGTCCCTAATTGGTACATTTTATTTATTAATGATTTTTTGTTGTTTTAATTTTCTTAATACCTTAAAAAGGCATTTATTAAATTTATATACATATATAATTATCCCCTTTTATACTCCTATCATTGCTATAAGTTGTGCAAATTACCAAGTAAAATAAGTAAATTGAATATTTTTACCATATTTAAGAACAATCAAGAATTATCATTGGAAATTATTATTGTGAAAAGAGTAATATATTTTAAATTATAGTCATTTAAATCAAAATATGCCCACTTAGTCTCGGAAAGTCGATACATTTTAGGCATACTATAAAGAAACCTTTTTAATTTTCCTTTATTTTTATATTTTGTTTAAATTGTTTAGAGGTTTAGCTAGGCCGTTTCGGGTCTGCAAATAAAATTTTCTTAGCTTTTGATTTTTGAAAAATCCAAATTTAAAGCTAAAAAATTCTTTCATTCCTCAAAAATATTTGATTTTAATTGAAGAATAAGTTCTGAATTTGATGAAACAACAAAAATTAAGTTATTATCTTAGAAGACAAAAACTCGTAATTTCATTAAAATTAATTATTTGAAATGACCCCTAATCATTTTTTCTCTGCATTAATATACTCAGGATTTTTTCTTCGAATAAGAAAATTCCAGAACAGTTTATAATATTACCAAATTGGAAAATTCTCGCAAAATAAAATTTCCGACAAAAAATTTCCCAATTATAAAATATCCGATCTAAAAAATTCCCGAATTATAAAATTCTCTAATTTAGACAATTAAATTTGTTTATAAATATTATTTATTTAATAAAAAAATATAATCAAATATTTTTATCAAACAACATTTTCAATACAAACAATAATTTTAGAAACTTTAAACATTGAAAATAATGTTGTTTATAAAAATATTTTATTATTGTGAATTTCATTATTCGGAACTTTTTTATTTCACTGATATTATAAACTGTCGAGAATTTCATCATTCGGAAATTTTCCTATTTGGTAATATTATAAACTATTCGGGAATTTTCTTGATCGGAAATTTCATTATTCCGGAACTTTCCTATTCGGGAATTTTATTTTTCGGGATTTTTCAGACGTACCAATTTTTGTTTGTTTTGATCGCACAAAATTCAGGACTTATTTTTCAATAAATAAAAAAAAACTTGAGAGAGATGAATGAATTTTTTCCAAGTAATTTTAAAATAAGTCCTATTTCAGAAGGAGTTTTTGAATATAAATTCTATAAATGCTTGTACAAAATGTAATAAAATTTAATAAGATGGAAGTTTCCTAGTAAAAAATAACGGGAAAAGTATCATTCAGAAAATTATTGGGATAAATCAACAAAATTCACATTAGTTTAACCATAGAGATGTTTAATATATGGAAAATAAAATTTGTGGTTTAACCATACAAATTATTTGGTAGATTCAACCAAAAAGTTTGGATGCGTCAATCAAATATTTGGTTGAATCCATCAAAACTTGTTTTATTCAACCAAATTTTCATGTATATCCAAGAAAGCAGTATTTTTGTTTCAAAAAAAATTTTTTTTCTGAGGCTAGGTATGGGACAATATAATTTTCCTAATAAAGCAAAATTGCATATGCAGAAAAATAGCCAAAATTTCAAATTAGCGAAATATAGCGAAAGTGAAAATCAATCAAACTAGAAAAATTCTGAAATTTCAAATTAAAGAGATTATTAAATTCAATCAGTTGCATAATTTCCGAAATGTTGAAACCTGAATTTTCAAAATGTTGTAATTTCTAATTCCCAAGAGAAAAATGCAGCATTTTGTATCTGTTAGAATAATATTATATTTTATATATGGGAATTTTTTAATTTCAACAATCTTCTGATTTCGAGAATATGAAATTTTGGCATTTTGAAAATTCGAATTTTGAAATTTCGGTAATTATACAACTTCCGAAATTTAATAATTTAATAATTGATTAAGTTTAATTAATTTTAATTATGTCATATAAAATTAATTTTCGTTGAAGGATTGAATGCTCTCAAAATTCTGTATAAAATGTGTCCAGGATGAACCTTATTTGTCTATTTTTCAAGTAGTGTAAATTTCAGTGTTTTCTCAAATTTCCAGTAACTTCCGTAATAATAAATATTTTTTAATGTTCCTAGGCTCATTTTGAAGCTTATTTTTCACGGTATCGAAAAAACATATAGACCTAATTTTGTAAACATTTTATCACATTGCTAGAACAAAAGTTATAAGTTACAGTTACAACAACAAAACAACAGTTACATTAAAAATTGCCCTATTTTTGCAATATCTTCTTGAAAAATAGACAAATAGGCCTCATCCTAGGCTCATTTTGTACAGAATTTTGAGAGAATTTAATCGTTTGAACAGAAAAAATGTTAGCGCTGGCATGATTAAAATTAAGAAAACTCAGTCAATCATAAAAATATGTAGAAAAAAAAACATTCTGAAATTTTCTATTCCGGTAATAATTATATTTTCGGTATCTTTCAACATTCGAGATTTCTATTTTTCGGCAAAATTATGTTATCCTTGAACTTACTTTTATCCGGAAATAAATAAAACGAAACGAAAAATATTTCTTCCATAATAATTGAGGTAATTTTGCATGAAATTCAAAGACTTTTTAATTGAAATTTTTGTTCTTAGTGGAGTATCTTGCAAGTTCTAAACTAGTCTAGTGCAAGACACCTCGCGGCAGTGAGTTCCAAAGCACTTCGGGAGAAGCAGCTCTGAAAGTAATCTTCCCTCTGCTGTAGGGGCTTATTTTGACTTGAATGAAACCGCTGAGAGTGGCGATCAGCGAAATTTCTGATGGAGATCGACTAAATTTTCCCCGGCTAGGTTATGACTCAATGAAAGCTGCATTACCAAGCGAATGTCAGTTTGATATAAAGGCCATTATATATCCTCCAGGATCGTTCAAAACTTCCAAACAAAAGTACCTCGATGTATACGTGAATCGAAAAACCACCCTCGAGCTAAATCTTGGATGAAAAATAACTCTTGCTTAAATCCACATGAACAAGCAGTTTCTACGAAGTTTCATACTTTATACTATATTTCCATTTTAGGAAAACTGGATATAAAATTTGAATTTAAATCAAATAAATCTAAAGTAGAACTAATAATTTATAGAAAATTTATTTTAGAAAACTAATACCTTTTCTGTTAAACTAATTGAAAACATTCGTCAAAGGAGACACCGCGTGCCTAAAAAAATGGTTTCGTAACTTCCCCCTCTCCTCGCTTCCTCAGCTAACACACCCCTTCCCCTAATTCCCTTCCCCAACCCACACTTCCCCTACTACTCACTCTCGGTTCTAATTATTTTCCCTACTCCCCTCACTTCATTACCCCTCATTCCCCCGCCCTCATTCACCCTACTTCCCCACCCCTAATTTCCTCTAATTTTTTCTACTTCCTCCCCTTATTTCCACTAATTTCCCCTACTTCCTAACTTAATTCACCCCTACATCCCCGCACCTCACTTCCCCTACATTCTGTCCCTTACTTTCCTCTCATATCCCCTACTTTCCCTCTCATAATTTTCTCTCACTTCTCCTACGTTCCATCTACTTATTTCCCCTCACTTCACCACTTTCGCTCTCATCATTCCCCATTATTTCCGTACTTTCTCTCTCCTTATTTCTCCACATTTCGCCACTTACCATCCCCTCATTTCCCCTAGTCCTTATACTTCCCCTCCTCTAATTATCGTTCAATTCCCCTTTACACATTGCCAACACTGTCCTGCCCTCACTTCCTGTACTTCTCCTACTACATCTATACTACATCTCCACTCACTTCCCATACGTCTCCTCCCCTCATTTTCCCTTATTTCAGAAACTTTCTTTCCCATTATTTTACCTCACTTTCCCTATTTTCCATCCCTTAATGTCCTCTACTTCCCTACACTTATTTCCCCTATTTCCCCTCTCATAGTTTTCCCTTATTTCCCCTTTCCTTACCCTCCGACTCCCCTCCCATGACTTCCCCTCACTTCCACAATTCCCCCTCTTCTCAGTTCCCCTATTTTCCCTCCACTCATTTCCTTTTACTTACGCAACTCCTTTTCCCCTTATTTTCCTTTGCTTTTCCTACTTTTCTTCGACTAATTTCTCCACCCTTATTTCCCCTACTTCTCCTCTCATCGTTTTCTCTTACTTGCCCACCTCTATTTTTCCCTACTTATTTCCCCTACATCCCTTCTTATCGGTTTTCCTCACTTTCCCTTCCCTTTCCCCTACTTCCCCTCCAATAACTTCCCCTCACTCCCCCAATTCCCTCTCTTCTTATTTCCCATACTTTCCCTTCACTCATTTCCTTTCACTTTCGCAACTCTTTTTCCTCTTATTTTACTTTGCCTTCCCTACTTTCCTTCCCCTCACTTCTCCGTCCTTATTTCTTCTACTTCTCCTCTCATCGTTTCCACTTACTTTCCCACCCCTTTTTTCCCTACTTCCTTGCTACTCACTTCTCCTAATTGCCCTCCCCTAATTTCCTCTCTCTTCTCCTACTTCCCCTCCCATCATTTCCTCTACTTCCCTTCTCATCGTTTCCTCTAACTTCCCTTCCCCCATTTTCCCTACTTCCCCTCTACTCACTTCTCCTACGCCCCCTCCCCTAATATCTCCTCAATTCCCCTACTTCTGCTTCCCTCATTTCCCCTTCTCACTTCCCCTACTTCTGCTTCCCTCATTTCCCCTCCTTGGAAGATAGTACGACGGACGGATGGATATCCGACTGAAACTAAAAGGTTTTTTGCCCTAGTCTTTGAAACCCTAATAAAAAGGAACGGAAAAATGCGTCCCAAAGAAAAATAACTAATAGGGAGGGATGACATCATTTTGCCGAAAAAAAAAATCCTGAAAGGTAAAAAATACCAAAAATGTTATTACCGAAATAGAAATGTTGTGAAAAGTGAATGTTTCAAATTCCCGAAATTGATTATTAACGAAATTGAAATATGTATTCTGAAAGTGGAAGTTAAAAAAACTAGATAAATTCATAAATTTATAATTACCAAAATTTGTAAACCCGAAATTTCAAATTTTTGAAATCAGTAAATTCTCGAAATTATAGAAACCCGAAATTTCAAATTGTCAAAATTTCAAATTCCCGAAAAAATCTCGTGGAATTGCACGCTTATATAAAATTCTAAACTGAATGCAAGTGATCCAATAAGTAAATTTTCAATAAGCTTTTTTCAATTTCAAACTGCACTTATACACAATAAAATATTATTCTAACAAATAAAAAATATGGAACATAATTTTTTTAAATTTTTTCGAGAATTTGAATTTTCTGTAGTTGACTAAATTCTAGAATTTACTAATTCTGGGGATTTAAAATTTCGGGATTTTCAATTCTAGACAATTTTTTGTTAGTTGTTGTTAGTGTTTTTCGTCGGAAATTATTAGTATTTTTATTAAAAATTTAATAGCTTTTAAAGAATATTTACCATTTTTAACAAATTTAGGTTATATTTGTGTGTTTCACCGGAAATTGGTATTTTTAAACAATAATCATAGAGTTAAATCCAATGATTTTACTTAAAATAACAAAATTTACAAACCTAAACAATTTTGAATTATGTTAGTGTTTTTCCTCGGAAATTGAAATTTGTATTAAAAAATCATTGGATATCGAAAAAGAATCACAACTTTTTAACAATTTTAGGTAATGTTGACGTCTTACACCGATAATCGGTATTTTTAGTAAGAAATTATTAGATTTGAAAAAAGATTTAAATTTTTTACAATTTTAGGTTAAACTAGTGCTTTTCAGCGGAAATATCGATATCGAATTCAGAGGAAATTCAAAATTTTTAAACAATTGTAGGCTATGTTAACATTTTTAACCGGAAATCGTTTATTATAAACACAAGTGATTAAATTTCTAAGAAGATTCATTATTTGTGACAATTCATTGTTATGTCATGTTAGTTTGTTTCGTCGAAAATTTGTATTTTTAATTAAACAAATAATAAGATTTTTTAGATTATCATTAGTCTTTAGATTATTATTCAAAATTATTACATTCACAATTTTTCGTTTTGTTTTATTTTAGGTTCTGCCCGATTTCAAATGAGTTTGACTAGGAGTTTTAGTTTATATGTAAAAAAGAGGCTGGCGAAGTTTGAGGTGGACTATTTCCTTAAGAATTGGTTCCTATACCCTATTTCAATTTTTTTGATGAAAATTTTTGATATTTTTATTTTTTTACGATAATTCAAAACTTCGAAAATTTTCATTTTTTGAAAATTTTCTATTTCAGTAATTACATATATTTTCTGTATTTTTCAACAATCGGAAGTTGGTTCTTTCGGTAAAATCATGTCATCCCTATCACTCAGAAAAATGTTCGGTTGGACGAACCAAAGTTTGGTTGCACTAAGCAAATTTGTTGGTTGCTATAAATGCCACAAAACTGTTTGGTTGAGTACACTCAACAAAATTTTTTTTAGGCACAGCAAAACATTTTGTTGGTTAAACAAATATATTTTGTAAAATTAAACATATTTTTGTAAGAGCAATAAATATTATATTTTATATATACATATATATATATATAT
>CAKNYM010048311.1:125504-138770 GCA_932195095.1 Andricus curvator | reverse complement strand
CCCCCCCCCCCCCACAGCATTTTCTCTTCTTTTATCTTTTCCTTCAAACAAGGAGTATTTGGTATTATTTTTTAAACAAAATAAAAAAGCTATGTTCATACTCCTAAATTCGAAAGTCAAATCGAATAAGATCACTATCACAAACATCCTAAGTATACCTGATACTAATCACACAAACTAAAACTTTATTTTATTTAAAACTGCTTTAAAAAACCTTACAGGTCAAAAGGACAATACGTTGTTTTTCTGACATTTCAGCTGACGTCACTCATATTGAAATCTGGGAGAAATTTTTGGTACAAGTAATAAACAGTACTTAAAAAAAAAATTTCTTCAAACCAAACAAATTCTTCAGTTACATCAACCTCCTTATTAGTAATCACAACAAAATCTTTGGTAATCAGAACCAAATTTTTGTAAAATGAACAAAAACGGTTCAACAAAATTATTTTGTTACCTTAACTTTATTGTCTTCATCAGTATACTTTCCAGCCACTCGATTTTTTACGCACCTCAAAAATGTTCTTTTACGATCGTACTTATGTGAAATTTTCTTCGAATATTTAGGTGAGAGTCCAGGTGACTACAGGGAGCTCGGTTATGGGGGAACCGAAGGAGCCGGAGTTGCTGTGAATGGCTCGTTGCTGATCCCGAGGGTATCTCGAGAGCACAGTGGCTCTTACCTATGCAAGGCAAGCAACGGTATCGGACCTGGTCTCAGCAAACTCATTCGGCTAACAGTTCATGGTAAAATATTTACGCAGATCCTCCACCCAACCCATCCTATATCTATACTATACTACTTGCAAATAAGGGATAAAAGTATCGGCACCCAAGTAACCAGATGATATTCTAAAGAGCGACTGATACTTTGCGGCATCAAGGCGACGTTGTTGCAGCAAAATTGAAAAATCTATCTTTATACCTCCAGGGAAGCTCAAAGCATACGATCCTCAAAAGAAAGATCCTCAGATACTAAAAGGAACGTACTAACCGCTCAAGTTCTGACAATATTTCAATTATGCAATATGCATCCACCATACTTCAGAAATTCAAAATTCACTTCGATACAAGTGCAATACTTTAAATTTGATTTAATCTTCAATACCTTTTTTTTGAAAATTATTCAAATACTTTTCATCTTGTTGTTAGAAAAAAATCTAGAGGGTCCAGGATACTACTAGCTTCTATATTAAAAACTTATCTTTTTGTTGTGTTCTCGATTGATAGTATTTTTTGAAGATACTGTTTCTCAAAAAAGATTTCTGTAATACGTTGTATTTTTAGAAGCTTAAGAGAGAAATTACATCTTCACGGTTAAAAGGGTTTCATAGAAAAGAATAAAGTTTTATTTTGAACAAAGAAGCGGCATCAAAATGTACAGAAACAAAATCAAACCATAAGTGATTGATATTGAGCAATGCCAATATTGAAAGCAATTCGATTGTTTTTCAGTTTAAACATTGATCAAGAGAGTTAACATAACTGAAATTCAAAATGAGTTTGTAAGAAAATTACCTAAAACAAAATTGAAACCCTAGTTTTTTCTGTGTTTAATATACCAAAGAGTATTGCCAGAAGGTTCTACATGTATTACTTATGAACTTTAATGAATGATTTTCTATAAGTAAAAGCAATTCCCTCAATACAACTAAATTTTTATGAACAGAAATTCATAATTTAAGTATGCATTCGACCTGATTCAGAAGCTTCAAATTGAGTTCAATACAAATGCAATCCTCCTAATTCAATTTGATTGTCAATACTTGTTTGGAAATCTTTGTTAATAATTTTTGTATTGCTTAAAGAACAAAATCCAGATATTCCAGGATATTACTCTTTTTTATAAAATTGTAATAACAACAATCAAAAGCTTTATATTGCAGACTTATCTTGTTTTTGTGTTGTCCTTTTATTATATTGTATTGAAGATACTGTTTCCCAAAATGTATTTCTATAATACGATGTGTTTTAAGAAGCTTAAGAGAGAAATTACATCTTCACGATTAAAAGGGTTTCACAGAAAAGAACAAAGTTGTATTTCGAACAAAAGAACGGCATCAAAATGTACTGAAACAAAAGTTAACCATTAGTAGTTCATATAGAGCAATACCAATATTGAAAGCAATTCGATTGTTTTTCAGTTTCAGCATTGTTCAAGAGATAAAATAACTGAACTTCAATTGAGCTTGTAAGAAAATTACCTGCAAAAAATTGAAACCCTAGTTTTTTCTGTGCTGAATATACAAAAAAATGATATAATGGCATCCTGGTATCTACCAAAAATAGTGTTGCCAGAAGGTTGTACAATGTACATGCATTAGTTTCAAACAATAATGAAGGACTTTTAGTAAACGAAAGCAATTCCCTTCATACAACTAAATGTTTATGAATATAAATTCATAATTTAATTATGCATTCACTCTGATATTTAAGACTTATCTTTTTGTTGTTTTGTCCTTTGATAATATTTTTTTGAAGATACTGTTTCTCAAAATTGATTTCTGTGATACTTGTGTTTTTAGAAGTTCAAGAGAGAAATTACATTATTACGATTGAAAGGGATTTAATATACCAGAAGGTTTTCATGTATTAATAATAAACATTAATAAGGCACTTTCTATAAATGAAAGCAATTCCCTTAATACAACTAAATTCATATGAATTTACAGAACGTATTGACCGCTTAATTCTGCCAACATTTCAATTATGTATTCACCCCACTTTAGAAATTGAACATTCAGTTTCATACAAATGAAATACTTTAAATTCAATTTGATCCTCAATACTTCTTTGGAAATCTTTGTGAATACTTTTTGTTTAAAAAAAAATCTAGGGATTTCAGAATATTACTCTTTCTTATAAAACTTTAATAAAAACACTCAAGAGCTTTCCATTGATGAGTGATCTTTTTCTGTTTTGTCCTTTGATCTTATCATTTTGAAAATAATATTTTAATAGGGAGTAAACTACTCAAAACTGAATTCTGTTATAAAATTTTATCAATTTTCAGAGTTTTTAAAGAAAAATTTCATCTTTAGGATTAAAAGGGTTTAAATATTCACAAAGTGACATAATGTCATCACGGTACCTACCAAAAATGCAGTTTCCAGAAGGCTCCCTCGCTGTCTACAAAAAATGTTAGTAAAGATTATTTTTCATAAATATTCAGAACATACAACACAACTACTTTTATATAATTTTACAGGTTTAGGCTTACAATGTTCAATGTTTCAATTCCTTCATTTTCTTCCGTTAATGTGATTAATTAATTAGACAATTTTAAAATGAACATTGTTCACATTGTGACATAATTAAGATTTATAACTTTTTCAATGATCTTAGTGATTCTCGAAATTTGTTATGATCATCGATATTTAGAATAGCTTTTTGGTGAAATTTTTTTTTTTTTTGCTTTTCGAAAAACTAAAAAATCAAAAATAAAATAAATTGCCTAAATAGGATGATTCACTATTTACTACAAATTATATACTAATCGGAACAAGAACAGGTGCATACTTCAAAATCTTTCCTCTATTTCCCTTTTAAAGAATTCCTCCTTTTTACCCTGTTTTCGATCCACTTCCCTTTCTTCCTATTTTTCTCTATTTTTCGTTTAATTTTCATACTTTTTCTTTAAAAATTCAACTTTTTTGTTGAAACTTCAAGTACTCGGTTAATTTTTTTGTTTGAAAGTTCATATTTCCGGGTTGAAAATTTAAATTTTGAATGAAAAATTGCCTTTTTCGCTTGAAAACTCAAAAATTTGTTTGAAGTTTTCTTCTTTTAGAACTAAAAAATCTTTGTCAGTAGAAAATTCAACTCCTTTGTTAAAAATTCGTCCTTTTGGTTGGAAAATTAATCTTTTGGTAGAAATTTGACCTTTTTTAATCGTAAATTCAAATGTTTTGTTGCACATTCGTGTTTTTTTTTTATAGAAAATTCGTTCTTTTTGGCTTGAAAATTCCATAACTCGTATGAAAGTTTTTGTCTTTCTTGACTGAAAAATCATTCTTAGTTGCAAATTTGTTTTTTCAGTTCAAAAACTCATCTCTCTTGGTGAAAAAAGCAACTATTTGGTTGAAATCGACTCTTTTTTTATTAATAATTAAACTATCTTGTTGAAAATTCTTTTTTTTTTTTACACCAAATTGTTTCTAATTTAAAATTTTTAATCTGTTTTGATTGAAGTATCACCTATCACATTTTATGTTGAGAAATCATTCTTCTTGGTTAAAATATGTTATTATTATTATATATTATTATATTATTATTATTATTTAACAAACTGCTTGAAAGTTGAACTGCTTTGTTAAAAATATATCGTTTTAGTTGAAAAGTCATCTTTCTGGTTGAAAACTATTTTTTTTTCTTCAAAATTATTTTTTTTTTACTGAAAATTTATCTTTTGCAGTTGAGAATTAATCTATATGGTTGGAAATTTATTTTCTTCGTAACCATTCTACTATTTTGTTAGAAAGTTGAACCATTTTATGAAAAAACGTACTTTTTTGTGAAAAATTTATATTTTTGGGTTGAAAACTTGTCTCTTTGGGTTGAAAATCAATTTTTTTACTTAAACTTTTTTGGCTAAAAAGTCAACTGTTTTGTTCAAAATTGATATGCTTTGTGTGAGAATTCAACTATTTTGTTGCAAATTAAACTATTTGTTTAAACATGAGTTTTTTGTTGAAAATTCATATTCATGTGCTTAAAATTTAACTACCTGGTTGAAAGTTGAACCACTTAGTTCAAAGCTGAACTGCTTGGTCAGAAATTTTTTTATTATCAAAAAGTTATCTTCCTCTTTGGGGATTCTTTTAAATTAATTTTTTGAAGGGAAAATCGATCTTTTTTATTTGAAAATTAATCTGCTTGGTTGAAAGTTCATCTTATTGGTTTTTAATATATTATTTTGGTAGAAAATGTAACTATTTGGCTAAAAATGATTTTTTTTATTTATATTTTTGTGTTGAAAATTCGTCTTTTGGGTAAAAAATTCATGTCTTTTGGTAAAAAGTTCATTTCTTTCTGTACAAATTTAATCTTTTTTGGTAGAAAAGTTGACTGTTTGGCTAAAAATTATTCTGGTTTGGTTAAGAATTCGACTATTTTGTTGAAAAATTCAAATATCATTTTAAACATGGTCTTTCTTGTTGAAAATTCTTATTTTTATGTTGAAAATTCTTATTTCTAGGTTGAAAATTTAACTTTTTTGTTGAAAAATTGTGCTTTTGGCTTCAAAATACAACAATTTTATAGCTACTTTAACTATTATGTTGATAAATAAACCTTTTTTGAAAAATTCATATTTTGTGTTTGACAATTCAACTGTTTTATGGAAAATCCACCTTTTTGGCTTGTAATTTCATCGATTTGGTAGAAAATTAAACTATTAATTTGAAAATTCATCTGCCTTATTAAAAATTAACTTTTTTGTTGAAAAATCATATTTTTTGGTTAAAAATTTAAATGTATGTAAAAAATTCGTCTTTATGGCTTAAAAATTCAACCTCTTCTTTGAATTTTTTCTTTCTTGTTGGAAAAATCTTTCTTGCTTGAAAATGCAACTCTTTTGTTGAAAATAATTATTTTTAGGTTGAAAATTCAACTGTTTCGTATAAAATTGGTCTTTTTCGGCTTAAAAATACAACAATTTGATAGCAACTTTAACGATTATGTTATTGAATAAACCTTTTCGTTTAAAATTCATATTTTGGGTTTAATAATTCAACGGTTTCATGAAAAATTCGTCGCTTTGCTTGTAATTTCATCGTTTTGGTAGAAAATTAAACTATTTATTCAAAAATTCACCTATCTGATTAAAAATTCAATTTTTTGTTGAAAATTCATATTTTCTAGTTAAAAATTGAACTGTTTTGTAGAAAATTCGTCTTTATGGCATGAAAAATCAACATCTTGTTTGTATTTGTCTTTCTTAACTGAAAAATCTTTCTAGCTTGAGCATTCAACTCTTTTGTTCAAAATTCGTCTTTTTGGTTTCAACATTCATTTTTGTAGGCTTTTGCTTGTTTGAGGAAAGTTGTTTCCTTTCCTTGAAAGTGCAACTATTTAGTTTTAAGTGCAACTGTTTGCTTGAAAATTATTTTTTTTTTAATTCACCTTCCTTGGTGGAAAATTCAACTTTTTTGTTTGAAAATTCAATTTCAATTTTATTGAAAGTGCAATAAATTTTGATTTGAAATCTTAGGAGTATGGTACCTGAATTAATTCAAAGAAAACCAGTTTATTTTACTTTTCCTGAAAAATCATCCTATTTTCCTGATTTCGAGAGCATTTGGGCTGTGAAACGTGCAAATGGATTAATCTATGATTCTGCGTTTAAAATTAAATTTTTTATGACAATAGACTGATTCACAATTATTGTTGCATACTGGACGAATATTTAGCTTATAGTGCACGGTTTGTATGCAGTCTGGTGCGGCATTCCTCGTTATGCGGTATTGCCATGACTTGTGCGACGTGCTGAATGCAACCGCATAAGTACGTGAAACAAATGTGAGTACCCAGATAGCACATACTCAAATATTCATGTGACGTTTCTATGAAGATGGTTAAATTTACTGTAGAGAGGTCGAGAAACCCTCATATGTACCAGCTTCTCGCAATCTAAGAACACCAGACTGCTTTCAAAACTGCGCATCAAGTTTGAAAAAATAAATAAATTCTTTCCTTACTCTACATGAGAAAATAAACTCAAAATTGAAAATATATTTTTTAAAGTTCTTGACACAAAACTCGGTTCCTACACGGATCCATGAAACCCTAAAAACGGTATCAAATTCGAAACATTATCTTTATTTTTAAATATATTTTTTTTATTTGCAGCAACAAATGAATGAAAAATTATTGAAACCATCATTCACAACATCCATTAGGTAAAGGTACCTATTATGAAACAAATTTTGAGGGGGTTTTGAGATTTTCATTATTTTGCATCGATAGTAGAATATATTTTCAAAATGTTTATATCAATGAATGGGCTGATTTTTTCTGAATGCGAAACGCCTATTAAAAGTTTAATTTGGTCTAAGCAAAGTTATTATATTTATGAAAAAGCGGAACGACCTATATGTACCTATTATGAAACACCTTTGCACTCTTGTCCCGGTGTTCCATAATGCATGTCCCTATTATGGAACAGCAAAGAAATGTGTTTTTTTATATTAATATGGCTTATTTTATATTGTTTTCTATATTAAATCGAACTGAATGGCACAATGAATTTTTATTTTTATTGTTCATAGAGATAAATAAATTGAATAAAAGTTTTCGTTAAAATTGACAAACCTAACCTATAAAGGGTAGTTTTCGTAAACGAAGTGGATTAAATTTTATTTTTGCTCAAAAATGTTTGTTATAGGGAATGAATTTTTATTTAGGTCGATGAAAAAGAAAAAAAAACATGAAGGGTGAAGTCAAAACATAAAAAATTTGATTGAAGTGAAGTGTAAATGAAATATTAGACGAAGTACCCTTTTCGTTTGGATTTTTTTTCCTTCAATTGTACTTATTAAGAACTTTATGTGTTTTGTTGAATATTCGTCATTTTAATAGAAAATTATTCTTTCTGGTTGAAAATTAATCTCCTTGGTTGAAAATTAATATTTTTCCTTGAAAATCCAACAGTTTGTTTTTAATTTGTTTTCCTCCTTAAAAATTCAACTACCTTGTTGAAAATCAATTTTTCTAACTGAAAATTTAACCATTCCAGTTAAAAATTCAACTATTTTGTTGAAAATTCGTTAAATTTTTTTGTTAGAAACTAATTTTTTAAAACAGAAAATTTAAATATTCTATTTTTGGTTAAAAATGTATCTCTGGATGAAAATTTAACTATTTGGTTGATATTTTGTTATTTCAAAATTGAACTATTTGGTGGGAAATTTTTGTAACTTTATTTTTTTATGTTATGGTTTTGATCAGACAAAATGTATTAAATAATTTGATGGTAATTGTTTTTTGACGACTGGTCTAAAATCAATATTTTTTGAACATTTATTTTTATTTCTAAATTGTGAAAAAATTGCTCTCAATCTACGCTGGGATCCCAACCCAAGTTTTTCAGGTTGCATGTCTGATGCTCTTACTCACTAAGCTACGGACAGACGAGATTAATTTCTTCACAACCCCTACAGGTTGAATTACGACATAATTCGTTATACTTGTAAGATTAATTTTTCAAGCATTCGAATGTTTTTTTATGTTATGGTTTTGACCAGATAAAATGTATTAAATCTCTGATGCAAAATCAATATTTTTTAATATTGATTTTTATTTCTTAGTTGTAAAAAAATTTCTCTCGCAAGTATAAGAAATTATGTCGGAATTCAACTTGTAGTCGTTGTGAAGAAATTAATCTCGCCTCTCCGTAGCTTGGTGGGTAAGAGCATCAGACCGGCAATCTGAAAGACCTGGGTTCGGATCCCAGCGCTTGAGAGTAATTTTTTCTAAATTTATAAATAAAAACCAATATTCAGAAAATATTGATTTCAAACCAGTGAACAAAAAACAATTAACATCAAATTATTGAAATTGCATTTGAGATTTAAGTCCATAGGTAATTGCAAGTTATTAGTTATTACTCCTTTTTAATAGTTGAAGATTCACATTCGACATGATTTTGTCCAAAAAAATATCAAAGCAAACCATTTTTATCGGTTTCTGGTGTACTAAAAAATTCATTAAAATTTAAAAATTTTTGATCGCAATGAAAATTAGCCTAAAAAATCGCCATATAAAATTTTCTAATGCATATTAAACAAGTTTTCTGCATGCTTAATTTTTCTGATCGTTCTATAATTATCGTCATTATAAATTTTGATTGAATGCTTCTCCTAGCGGCTGAAAGTATCTGCAAATTTGTGTATTGAAAACTATTTTTCACATTTATTTATCAACTTTTGTTTAAGTCTCATTATCGTAAAGTGAATAACTATCACAATAAGTGAGGAAAATGATTGGAAACCAGAATTAATTCAACTAAAAAAGACGAATTTAGAACAAAATATTTAAATCCTTAACCGAAATTAAACGAATTTTCAAAAAAAAATATACATACATTTCCTACAAAATAGTTGAATTTTCAACATATCCAGAATAAATTTTCGACCAAAAATGGAAAAATCCAATTTTCAGATAAGAAATTTAATTTTAACAAAAAACAACGAATTTCCAAAAAACGGTTAAATTTTAAAATAGAGAATCCAATTGTAAACCAAACATTTTATTTTTCTAAAAAAATAATTAAATTTTCAACCAAAAACATGCACTTGTAACAAAAAAGTTTATTTTCCACAAAATAGTTTAATTTTCTACCAATTTTTTTAATTTTCAACAAAAAATAAAAAATTTCTACATACATACATATATACATAGATTAGCAGTTCGAACTCGAAAGTTCATTGCCTCACTACCCGATTCGGGTAGTGTTTCTAGGTGGATATTTACTACCAATGTGGGCCCACCACACCCACGACGGGCCAACAGCACGCAGGTATTCCTGAACGGTTACCCATCCAAGTACTAAACGCGCCCAACAATGCTTAACTTCAGTGATCTTACGAGAACTGGTGTTTCCAGCGTGGTATCGCTATTTCTACAAAACAGTTAAACTCTCAACCCGAAAATGATATTATTTAGAACAAAAATTAATTTACTACCAAATAGTTGAATCTTTAACCAAAAAAGATTAATTTTCAATAAAGCAGTTGCGCTTTTAACCAAAAATGATCAATTTTCAACCAATAGGATTAATGTTTTACACAAAGAGACGAATTTTTAACAAAAAAACATGAATTTTCAACTAGAAAAGATCGATTTTCAAATAAAAATATGAATTTTTAAACAGAAATAGAATGGTTACATTTTCAGACAAAAAATTAATTCTCAACGGAAAATAAAATACATTTTTAACAAAACTTCTTCAGATTTCAACTAAAAAGGATGAATTTATCAACCAAATAGTTGAAATTCTAATTAAAAAAGATCATTTTTAACCAAAAATGGAATAGTTTAATTTCGGATAAAAAAATTAATTTTCAATAAAAAATTCAAGGAGTTTCCAACAAAATAGTTAATTAGCAACCAAGTCAACCAAAAAGATGAATCTTCAACCAAAAAAAATGAATTTTTAACCAAGAATAGTTGGATTTTTATACTGGGTTCTATTAATTCACTTATCTAATAATCAAACAAAAAAATGAAAAAAAAAAGGAGTTTAAAATTAAAAGTCAAAACATCGGCAACTGAAATTTAGTGATTGTGAATTCTCTCTTGTTAAAGCTCCTTCGGCTTTAACGAGCACACTCTCATCACGTGTCTCGTGGGGAAAAAAAGTCAAAAGCAAGTTTTTAGATCTAATTTGGGCAAAAAATATTTGTTATTGAACATTTTATTGTACCTTGTGTCTTTATTCCAAAAATTTGTTTTGTTTATTTGTAATGTCACTTTTCACGATTAAAACAAAAACTGTGCGTGTTATAAAAAAATAATTCATAACAAATTTGTCGATCTTTTTTGTTAATAATTTTGTTTATTCATTTTTTTCGTATCTTGTGCCGTTTTTCCAAGAATTTTAATTTTTTTAGAGTTATTTTTTACGATTAAAACAAAAATTGCGCGCCCTAGCAAAAATGATTAATAACAAATTTTGTAGATCTCTTTTGGTTGAACAAGTTTCGTCTATTCATTTTTTTTCGTACCCTGCATAGTTTTACCGAAAAATGGAATTTTTTATTTTTCATAAAATTTTTCACGATTAAAACGAAAAATACATGTCTTTAAAAAAAAAAATTATCAGGAAAATTTGTTCATATTTTCAAGAATGTTAACTGGTTAACACATTGAAAGTTATGGATTAGATAAATCAAAATGACTGATTCAGTTAGTGAAAGTTATAGTAAGTATTTTAAATAAAAATTGACCTGTTCCATTTTTCTTTGAAAATTGATCCTTTTTAGTTGAAAAAAAAAAAATTTTGTGGAAATTTCGTCTTTGATAAAATATTAATCTTATTGGTTAACATATTATTATTTGTGAAAATTTAATTATTTTGTTGAATTTTTTTTTTTAATTAAAATTTCGTCTGTCTCGGTTGAATTCGACTGTTTTTTATTTAAAATAAAAATATTTTTTGGTTATTATATAAACAGTTTTTTGTTTGAAATTAAAATACTTTTTAGTCTAAATATCAGCTATTACATTTTTTGGGGGGATTTTTTTTTAAATAGTTTTTTTGTTTAAAAATAATGAGTTTTGAATTGAAATATAGGTATTTCATTTTCGGTTTACAATTGATATTTTTAGTTACAAATTCAACTAGTTGGTTAAAAATAACGATTCTTTTTGAAAATTTGTATTTTTTGGTAGAAAATTTGATCGAAAGATGAGCTGCTTTGTTAAAATTTTTTTTTTTAAGATTCATCATCTCAGTTGAATATTTATCTCTTTGGTTGAAAATTGATCATTTTTAGTTAGAAATTTTGGTATTTTTTTTTAAATTCGTCTTTTTTTAATTACTTTGTTAAAAATTCTTTTTTTTAGTTTAAGATTCATCATTTTTGTTGAAAATTAATCTCTTTTGTAGAAAATTGAACTATTGCGTTTAAAATTTGTTTTTCTTGTAAAAATTAATTTTGTGAATTGAAAAATTATCTACTCCATCTTTGGTTGGAAATTTACCGTTTTTAGTTGCAAATGCAACAGATTGGATGATTTAAAATGACTTATTTTATCAGCAACTCAAATAGACTAATTTGAAAAGTCCTTTTGACTACTTTATCAGTCATCAAATCCGCATTATTTGAATCAGTTAAAATTGACTTTGAATCAGTCATTTTTGATTGATTTAAATTTAAAGTGAAAGTTTTTTTTTTAATTGATTTAAAAAATATACTAAACCCTAGACTTTTTTTCCGTTCTTTAGAGTTCGATTACTGGTCAACTTTATAGACAAATATCAATTAAAGTAGTTAAATTCCTAAATAAGTTGACTATTGTCAGGCTTTTAGTACTGAATTGTCAAAGGGAATAAGACTCAATTAACGAGCGTGTCGTACGAAAGAAAGGGATCTATGTTTCGAGCGACCCTCGACAGCCGAGGTATTAAAGTTCGAGCTTTCAAGAGCTGATTTATGTCGATACTTTTTCATCCTCCCGAGACCTACCACAGTACTGTGATCAGTACTGGTGTATCAAGTGCGAGATTGTGTGGAACGTAATTTCTTAAAACAGCAGGACCTTCCGTGACCGTCAGAAGCAGAGAGGAATCTGTGAGAAGGGGTGAGAGGGTGACTTTGCGCTGCGAGGCAGAAGGAGACGCACCCCTTGATCTCAGCTGGCGAACTCGTGGGAGTACTGTTGGATCTACTTACGATGATAGGTTGGTATTCAATTTACACTGCTTTTTCTATTCGAATCGGCTTCTTATCACTCATTCTTATCACTTATCATCACTGAAGCTTTCAGCCAGATAGAAAAATTAACCTGAGAAATCTAAGATGCATGAAAGCATCCACCCTGAGGAGATAAACTAAATAGAAGGGATTAGATTTGAAAATCCTTTCAAGTCTTTCTAATAAAAATTAGTCAAAGTAGGCACCTATTAAGACGTTAATTAAGTCTTTCAAACCTCCCCTTTCATACGTGCCCTTCCCTCCCCTCTCCATCCCTTATTCCTCAAGTCTCACTTCACCCTTCGCTACTCCTCCCCTCCCCAAATTCTTCCCCCTTCAGTTCGCCTTCTCCTCACTTCCCCAGCTAACACTCCCCTCCCCTACCTCCTCCCACTATGCTACTAGAACTCCCTCACTTCCAATCATTTTCCATCATTTCTCCTACTTCTCCCTCATTTTCCTTCACTTCCTCTACTCACCCTCCCCTTACTTCCCTTCACTTCCCCTATTTCCACTCCCTTCACTTCCCCTGCTTACTCTACCTTTCATTTATTCTCATTCCCTTCATCTTATATACTACATCTTCCATGTTATCCCTCACTTTTCCTGCTTTGTCTCCCCTTACTTCCTCTGTATACCCTACCCTTCCTCTCCCTACTGCCGATCCTCTTACTTCAATTTACCACCTTCTCCACGTTTCCGCTCATTTCCATTACGTTCCCATCCATGAGTTCTTCTCACTTACCCTACTTATCATCCCTCACCCCTCCTTACGTCCCCTACTTACCCTACTTGTATTTCTTATCACTTCCCTAATTTTCCCTCGCTTACCCTACTTCCACTTCTCACA
>CAKNYM010048311.1:72049-125104 GCA_932195095.1 Andricus curvator | reverse complement strand
TCCCCATCACTTCTCCTTCTTCACCTCCCACATTTCTCTTCACTTCCCCTAATTCCCCTACCCTTATTTCTTCTTACTTATTTTCCTCTTATTCCGACTCTCTTTCCTTCCTTCATCTCCTCTTGTTTCTCCGCACTATCTCTACTTCCCCTTCTTACTCTCCCCTCATTTATTCTCGTTCCTCTCATCTCACATGCTTCCCCTCGGCTTATTTTCCCTCACTTTTCCTACTTCGGCTCCCCTTACTTCCCCTCACCCCTTCTCCTTATTTTCGCGTATTTTCACTACTTCTTCACCCCTGATTTCTCCTAAATTCCCTTACTTCCCCTCTCCTTATTTCCCCTCAATTCCCTTAGTCGACTTCCCCTTATTCTTTGTCACTTCTCTTACTTACCTCACCCGTATTTCTTCTCACTTTCTCTACTTTTCCTCACTTACCCACCCCTTATTTCTCCTCGCTTCCCCTACTTCTACTTAATTCATTTCCCCTCACTTTCCCCACTCCCTCTAACTAATTTATGTTTACTTTCCCCAATTCCCCTAACTTCCCCACCACTAATCTTTCCTCACTTATCCTACATTCACTCTCCTCATTTCCCCTCACTTTCTCTGTTTACTCTTCCCTAATTTATTCTCATTTTCCTTATCTGCCATACTTTCTCTCCCCTTATTTTTCTTCACTTTCCCTGCTAAGCCTCTCCTTACTTTCCCTGCATCACCTACCCTACCTTCCCCTACTCCCGCCCTCTTCACTTCTCCTCAGCCCTTCTTCGAATTTCTAATTATTTCCTTTAATTTCCGACCCCTGATTTCCCCTCAATCACTCTACTTACCCTCCCCTTATTTCCACTCACTTCCCCTACTTACCCTCCCCTTATTCCTCCCCATTTCCTCTACTTGCCCCACCCGTATTTCTTCTCACTTACCCTACTTCCCCTCTCCTCCTACCACTCACTTCCCCCCTCATTTTCTGTCACTTTCCCCTCACTGTCCCTTACACCCCAAGCCATATTTTCCATCACTTTCCCTACTTATTCTTCCCTTATTTACTCTCACTCCCACCACTGTTTCACCCTTATTTCCACTGCTAGAAAAAAAGTATGACGGGTGGACGGACACTCGACCGAAATAATAAATAAAATTTAATAAAGATCTTACTGATTTCCAACGATTTTTAAAGATTTCAAGATATTTCAAAGATTTCTGATTTGGGACAGGATATTTTGGAAACGAATTATAATTCTGAGTTGGAAAATCAGATAATTTTTGGTCATAAGAATTACAATTCTGATTTGGAATAGAGAATTCTGTAAAAGAATAATAATTCTGTATTTGAACAGGGATTTTTTTAATTCCCTTCTTTTGAATCAGAACTAAAATTATTTTCCAAAATTTCCGTTCCATGTCAAAAATTCTCTGTACAAAGTCAAATAACTATTCTCTACGAAAATTCCCTGACCCAAAGTCAAATTCTGGCAAATTTTTAACTGGAAAAAAAATTTTATTCTAAACAAATTCTGATTTGGAACATGGAATTTTTAAAATCTGACGAATACTGATTTGGAATAAAGATTGTTTCTGTAAATCCCCTTTTTATAAATTAGAATTCAAATTATTTTCAAGAATTTTTCATTTTTTGTCGAAAGTTCCCTATTCGAATTTCAAAATTATAATTTTTTAGGAAATTTCCCTTCTCCAAGTATCAATTATATTTATTTCGAAAAATTCCCTGTTAAACATCATAATTATATTTATTTGCAAAATTTTCTATTATAATTCAGAGATATAGTAACTCTCTTTTTCTGAAATTTGGAAGAGGGAAGTTTCAAATACTGGCAAATTTTCATTTGCAAACAAAAAAACAAGGAATGTTTAAATTTAAAAAAATTCTGATTTGGAACAGGGAATTTTTAAAAGAAATTATAATTCTGAATTTGAACAGGAAATTCCTTTAAAATTCCATTTTTTTAAATCACAATAAGAATTATTTTCCAAATCTCCCGTTTCATATCAAAAATTCTTTGTTCCAAATGAAATAATAATTCTTTGCGAAAATTCCTTCATTCAAAGTAAAAATTATAATTCTTCACGGAAATTCTCCATTTGAGAATTAAAATAATAAGTCCTTACGGAAATTCCCTGCCTCAGCGTCTAAATTATAATTCCGTAGGGAAATTTTCTGTCCGAAATTCGAATTTTTGCAAATTTTTATTTGCAAAAAAAGATAATTTTTAAATCCATACAAATTGTGATATGGAGCAAAGAATTTTTTTAATCTAATGAGTTATGACTTAAACAGGGATTTTATGTAAATTCCCTTTTCATAAATAAGAATTACGTTTTTTTTCAAAATTTCCCGTTTCATGTGAAAAATTACTTGTTTTCAAGGCAGAATTATAATTATTTGAAAAATTCCCTATTTCAAAATCAAAATTATAATTCTTTACACGATTTTTTATATAATTAATTAATTCATACTCCATCCTTACTCAAGATTATATTTTTTGTAGAAAATTCTCTATACCAAGTCAAAATTAAACGCACTTCGGAAATTCCCTAGTGAAAGTAATCTGAATTAAAATTATAATTCTTTACGGAAATTCAAAGTTCCATTGGAGATCTATAATTCTTTTAGAAAATTCCCTGTCCTAAAGAATCCGAAAGTCAAAAATATAATTCTTTACAAATTTTTTTTTCAACAGTTTAAATTATAAATCTTCAAGGAAATTGCCTATCCAAATTGACAAAATTATATTTCTTTCCCGAAATTCCCTATCCCATATTAAAAATAAAAACTCTTCTAGAAAATTGCCTGTTCGAAAGTCAAAATTATAATTCTTTACGGAAATTTCCAGTTCTATCTCAGAATTAAAATTCTTTCATGAAATTGCCTGTCCAAATTGTCAAAATTATATTTCTTTACTAAAATGCTCTGTCCTAAACTTAAAATTATAATTCTTTACTAAAAGTCTCTGTCCAAAAGTCAAAAGTCTAATTCCGGGAGAAAATTTCCTGCCCCATAATAAAAATTATAATTCTTCACGGAAATTCGCAGTTCTAAGAATTAAAATTCTTTCAGCAAATTTCCTGTCCCAAAGTCAAAATTCTAATTTCTTGCGGAAACGGATTTTTAAATCTTTTTAAAAATTGCCTGTCTCAAAGTCGAAATTATAATTCGTTAGTGAAATTCCCTGTCCTAAAGAGAAAAAATTATAATTTTGAGAGAAATTCTCAGTTCTATTTAAGAATTAAAATTCTTCACGGACATTCTCTGTCTCAAAATAAAAATGGAAATTCTTTACAGAAAACCCCTGTCGCAGTTTTCAAAATTACATTTCTTTGCTGGAATTCCCCGTCCCAAACTAAAAATTATAATTCTTTACTCAAATTCCATGTCCCAAAGTAAAAATTATAATTCTTCACGGAAGTAACCTGTTCCAAATGAAAATGATAATTCTTTAGAGAAATTCCCAGTTCCATTTCAGAACTAGAATTCTTTTCGAAAATTCTCTGCCTGGATGTCGGAATTAGAATGCCTTTCAAAATTCCCTGTTCAAAAATCAAGATTAAAATTCCTTGCGGAAATTCCCTGTCCCAAAATAAAAATTATAATTCTTCACGGAAATTTTCAGTTTTATCTAAGAATTAAAATTCTTTAAGAAAATTTCCTGCCCCGAAGTGAAAATTCTACTTCCTTGAAAAAATTCCCCGTCCCAAACTAAAAATTATAATTCTTTACTCAAATTCCATATCCCAAAGACAAAAAATTATAATTCTTTATGGAAATTCCCAGCTCTGTCACAGAATTAAAATTCTCTTTAAAGATATCCTGTCACAAAATCAAAATTAGAATTCTTTACAGAAATTGCCTGTCACGATTGTCCAAATTTTTCTCTACGAAAATTCCCTGTCCCAAACTTAAAATTATAATTATTTACTAAAAGTCCCTGTCCCAAAGTGAACATTTTAATTCCTTGCGCGAATTTCATTTCCCAACGTCAAAAATATAATTCATTATAAAATTTTTTGTTCAAAAGTCTAAAATATAATTCTTTACAGAAATTGTCTGTCTCAAAATAGAAATGATAATTCTTTAGGGACGTATTTTAGCCCATATTTCAAGTGACATTTATGACATTAGATTATTTTTTATTGCTACCATTTTTGCTCTAAAATGCCTCTATCTAGTTGAATAATTTCTTTTCTCTGTCCTGTATCGAATGATCGTACCTTCTCGGTAGTAAAATCGCGCCACAGTACTGGCTCTGAATTATCGATTAAAAGATAAAAATTAAGTGAAAGCCCGGCTTGAAAAATAAAAATTACGACCTGTACAGCTCCGCATTGGCAAATATAACTATCTCATAAAAATAGCGATTTTACGTCCAGTACGGAAAAGTATTTTCACCTTTATTTCCCTGTTTTCTCGTCGCTTCCTGTCGAGCTGCTTGGAGGAATGTAAGTGTCCATTTCATCGAATAGAAACCCATCTTCCCAATGTTCGCAGAGTCCATCACTTCCACAATGCCCGGACAAACACTTTACACCTAAAATCGTAAATTTATCTTTTCTCCCATAAATAGATTCCATTCAATCGTTCCTTTCGAAACATTTTCGAAAATTTTTCATAAATCTTTCATTGAATCAAGATAAAAACGTTTTTTTCTATTTTATTTTCAAGAAACCTAATAAGGGGCCATCCACAAATTATGTAAGACAATTTTTTATGAGGGGGGTGATCAAATCTTACTGTTTCTTGTGAAGACAGGAAGTAAATTAAAGGATGTTGAGTAATTAATTTTCTGATGTTGAACATTGCGATCTACTGGTCAAATAATTTTTCTGGTGAAACGAGAAAAAATCTGGCTCAGCCCGGATTCGAACGCTCACTAGAGCGCTTTTGTATGTCCACCCTTCCCATCAGTGGTGCTTCTATTCACTTCTTACATACTCTATGCCTGAATAACTGCTTCTCTTTTGTTTCAATCAGCTGATTGATTATTTATTCTCCGTTTTTTTAACTACTTCAAAAACGCTATGGTGCTTACCCTGGTTCTTTTGTATCGAGTAACCCAGTTTTCTAACCTAACATTTTTAAAGTATCGAAAACAAATTTTGATGCATGTTATAAGTATTATTCTTTAGTCTATAAATTATAAAAATTCCTATTTATTCATCGCAGATGTCACCGTCTTTTCCCTATTCCCCTCTGTTTACCTCTAATAGAAAAAAATAAATAATAAAAAAAATATTAATAGAAACCTAGAAACAAAATCCAACTACTTTTGGTTAAAAGTTGATTCCTCAATTATTTTTGCTTGAAAAATGTATACTATTGTATATTTTCTTAAAAATTCATCTTTTTGGTTAACAATTATTTTATTATTTAGTTGAAAACTAATCTCTTCTGATATAAATTCAATCGTTTATGGTTTAAAATGCATCTGTTTGATAGAAAATGAATCCGTTTTGGTTGAGGATTCAACTGTTCGATTAAAAATTAATTTTTTTTATGAAGATTGATCATTTTAATTGAATTTTTATTTATTTAGTTGAAAATGTAGCTATTTTTTCATTATTTTTGTTTTTAAAATTTTTTAATTAATTTGATTAAATGAGAAAATAAATATTTTATTTTCCGTTGAAAATTCAACTATTTGTTTTAAAATTCATGTATTTTGTTGAAAATTCTTCTTTTTTAGTAGTAAATTGATCTTATTGGTTCAAAATTGATCTTTTTGGTAGGAAATTGAACATTTTGGATAAAATATTTTTTCTTTATTGAGTGAAAAATGTTTCTAAGGGCAAAATTTCACTCTTTTTTTAAAATTTCATCTTTTTTGGTTGAAAAATACTCTTCTTTTGGTCGAAAATTACTTCTTTTAACTAGTAATTTAACTGTTACATTTTTTGTTCAAAATTTATGTTTTTTAATAGAAAATGTAACTTTGAAAATTAATTCTTTTTAATTCAAATATATAGTTAAAAATGTAGCTTTTTGGGCACTCAATTATTTGGTTAAAGATTCATGTATTTTGTAGAAAATCTGTTTTTTTTTGTTATAGAAAATTAATCTTCTGTTTCTAAAATTCATTTCTTTGAATAAAAATTATTTTTTTTTTTTTTTGGTCGAAGATTCATAATATTAGTTGAAAATTCATTTATTTACTTAAAAATTTAACCATTTAAACAAAAATTCATTTTTTGTCAAAAATGAATTTCCTTAACAATTTAACTATTTAATTTTTTTACAAATTTATCTTTGCTAGTTGAAAAGTTAACTGTTGGGTTGAAAATTCATATGTTTTACTGAAAATTCGTCGTTTTGGTACAAAATTCAATATTTTGGATAAAATATATTTTTTTTTAATAAATAAAAAATCTTTTTAAAGTAAAAGCTCCACTCTTTTGTTTAAATTTAATTCTTTGGTTGGAAATTCATGTATTTTATAGAGATTCATTTTTTTGTAGATAATAATTAATCCTCTGCTTTGAAAATTCAATTCTTGGATTAAAAATTAAGTTTTGTTTTGGTCGAAGATTCACAATTTTGGTTGAAAGTTCATTTATTCAGTTGAAAATTAAGCTATGTAGTTGAAAATTCGTTTCTATTCTTGCAAATGATTTTTCTCAACTGACAATTTAACTATTCCATTTTTGTTTGCAAATTCATCTTTTTTAGTTGAAAATTCAGTTATTTGTTTGAAAATTCACATATTTGTTGAAAATTCGTCGTTTTGGTACAAAATGCAATACTTTGGATAAATTTTTTATTTTTTAATAAATGAAAAATCTTTTTAAAGTAAAAACTCCACTCTTTTGTTTACATTTTATCTTTTTTGGTTAAAAATCCTCTCTTTTTATTGAAAATTAAGTTTTTTTAACTAAAAATCTAACTACCACAATTTTGATTAAAATTTTTAATTTTTGTGTAGAAAATTTAACAGTATTTCATTAAGTAAAATTTAATTATTTGGTTTGGAAATTCATGTATTTTGTAGAAAATCATTTTTTTGTAGATAATAATTAATCCTCTGTTTTGAAAATTCAGTTCTCGGATTAAAAATAAATTTTTGTTTTGGTTGATGACTCATTATTTTAGTTGAAAATGCATTTATTTAGTTGTAGGTGTAATTGTTGTTGCTGTGTTTCTTAAATTTTTTAATTAATTTGTGTAACTGAAAAAGTAACTATTTCATTTTTTGTTAAAAATGTATCTTATTCAGTTTAAAATTTAACTATTCGTTTTAAAATTGATGTATTTAAAAAAAATCATCTTTGTAGTAGAAAATGCATCTCTTTGATTGAAAATTTATTTCTTTGGTTGAAAATTTAACTATATTTTCAGTATTTTGTTTTTTGATTGAAAAATAATTTTTCAAAGGAAAATTTAACTATTTTATTTATGGTTGAATTTTTTTCCAGTTGAAAATTGACCTATTTAGCTGAAAGTTCATGTATTTGGTTAAAAATTCATCATTTTAGGTTAATTTTAGTTAAAAAATCTTTCATATGTATAAGCTCATTTTTAATTTTTTTTTATGATTAGCAAACTTATAACACAATAAATTACGCATTTTCCTCAAGAGAAAATTAATTTTTGGTCTAACAGATCGAATTTCTGCTGGACTTTCCTCTAAGTTGTAATATCTTTTTATTTGATTTTTTAGTACAAATTTTACTTACTTAACATCCAATGGGAGATGTTATTTTGTCGACCAAGGTAATTAATTAATTAATTTTCTGATGTTAAACATTGCGATCTACTGGTCAAATAATTTTTCTGGTGAAACGAGAAAAAATCTGCCTCAGCCCGGATTTGAACCGGGAACGCCACTATCCATGAGTGGAGCGTTGACCAATTACGCCACCAAGGCTGTAACAGATAATTTCTCGTTTCTCCTATATCCACAGGATGACGTGAATCTACGTTTAATTAACCTGTGAATTTCTAGTGACTCATTCTAATCTGAATAAATTTCACCGAATAAATGGCCTTGGCGGCGTAATTGGTTAACGCTCCACTCATGGATAGTGGCGTTCCCGGTTCAAATCCGGGCTGAGGCAGATTTTTTCTCGTTTCACCAGAAAAATTATTTGACCAGTAGAACTCAATGTTCAACATCAGAAAATTAATTAATTAATTACCCTGGTCGACAAAATAACATCTTCCATTGGATGTTGAGTCAAATTTGTACTAAAAAATTAAATAAAAAGATATAAAAACTTAGAGGAAAATCCAGAAGAAATTCGATCTGTTATACCAAAAATTATTTTTCTCTTGTGGAAAATGCGTATTTTATTGTGTTATAAGTTTGCTAATCATCAAAAAAATTTAAAAATGAGCTTGTATATATGAAAGATTTTTTAATTAAAATTAACCTAAAATGATGAATTTTCAAACAATACATGAATTTTGAGCTAAATAGGTCAATTTTCAACTGGAAAAAAATGCAACCATAAATAAAATAGTTAAATTTTCCGTTGAAAAATTAATTTTCAATCAAAAAACAAAATAGTAACAATATGGTTACATTTTCAACCAAATAAATAAATTTGCAATCAAAGAGATGCATTTTCTACTACAAAGATGATTTTTTTAAATACATTAATTTTAAAACGAATAGCCAAATTTTGAACTAAATAAGATGAATTTTTAACAAAAAATGAAATAGTTACTTTTTCAGTTACAGGAATTAATTTAAAAATTAAAGAAACAAATTTGCAACATAGCAATTAAACCTACAACTAAATAAATGTATTTTTAACTAAAATAATGAATCATCAACAAAAAAAGAATTTTTTATGAAATGGTTCACTTTTTAACGAAAAAGATGAATTTTGAAGCAACAAGATTAATTTTCTTCCGAAAAAGACTAATTTGAAACAAATATCTGAATTTTCAACCAAATAGCTGACTTTTCAACCAAAAAAGATGAATTTGTAACCAAAAATGGAATAGTTAAATTGTCAGTCATGAAAAATAATTTGCAAAAATTGAAACGAATTTTCAGCTACATAGCTTAATTTTAAACTAAATAAATGAACTTTCAGCTAAAATTATGAATCTTCGACCAAAACAAAACTTAATTTTTAATCCGAAAACTGAATTGTCAAAACCGAAGATTAATTATTATCTACAACAAAATTATTTTCTACAAAATACATGAATTTCCAACCAAATAATTAAATTTTACTCAATGAAATACTGTTAAATTTTCTGCACAAAAATTAAAAATTTTAACCAAAATTGTGGTAGTTAAATTTTTAGATAAAAAAAATTAATTTTCAATAAAAAAGAGGATTTTTTAATTGAAAAAGATGAAATTTAAACAAAATATTGAATTTTGTACCAAAGCGACGAATTTTCAACAAAACATATGAATTTTCAACCCAAAAATTATTTTTTCAACTACCAAAGATAAATTTGTAAAAAAAAATTAAACAGTTGAATTGTGAGTTAAGGAAATTGATTTTTGACGAAAAATGAATTTTTGTTTAAATGGTTAAATTTTAAAGTAAATAAAGGAATTTTCAACTAAGATTATGAATCTTCGACCAGAAAAAAAATTAATTTTTGTTCAAAGAAATGAATTTTCGAAACAGAAGATTAATTTTCTACAACAAAAAAACAGGTTTTTTTACAAAATACATGAATCTTCAACCAAATAATTGAGTACCCAAAAAGATACATTTTTAACTATATATTTGAATTTTTAATCAAAAAGAAATAATTTTCAAAGTTACATTTTCTATTAAAAAATAAATAAATTTTCAACAAAAAATGTGATAGTTAAATTACCAGTTGAAAGAAGTAATTTTCGACCAAAAAAAGAGGATTTTTCAACCAAAAACGATGAAATTTCAACAAAAGAGTGAAATTTTACCCTTGAATCTTCAACTAAGAAATATAAATTTAAAAAAAAAAATTGAAGAATTAAATTTTTATTCAAAAACTAATGTTTAACCAAAAAAAACGAATTTGTAACGAAATGGTTAAATTTTCAATCCAAGAGATGAATTTTCAATGAAAAAAATGTTTTTTTTAACCGTAGAGTTAAACTTTTAAAGAAATATTTTTTATAAATGAAGAAAAAATATTTTATCCAAAATGTTCAATTTCAAACCAAAAAGATCAATTTTGAACCAATAAGATCAATTTACTACTTAAAAAGAAGAATTTTTAACAAAACGCATGAATTTTAAAACAAATGGTTGAATTTTCAACTGAAAATAAAATATTTATTTTCTCATTTAATTAAATTAATTAAAAATTTTTGAAAACAAAAATAATGAAAAAATAGTTACATTTTCAACTAAATAAATAAATTTTCAACTAAAATGATGAATCTTCCATAAAAAAATTCATTTTTAATCCAACAGTTGAATCCTCAACCAAAACGGATTAATTTCCTATCAAACAGATGCATTTTTAACCAAAAAAGATTACATTTATACCATAAGAGATTAGTTTTCAACTAAATAATAAAATTTCTAACCAAAGAAGGTGAATTTTCAAGAAAAGATACAATAGTACACTTTTGCAAACAAAAATAATAGAGGAATCAACTTTTAACCAAAAGTAGTTGTATTTTGGTACTAGGTTTCTATTAATATTTTTTTTATTATTTATATTTGTCATTAATATTTTTGCTATTAGAGGCAAACAGAGGGGAATAGGAGAAAGACAGTGAAATCTGCGATGAATAAGTAGGAATTTTGATAATTTATAGACTGAAGAATAATATTTATAACATGCATTGAAGTTTGTTTTTAATAATTTAAAAATGTTAGGTTATAAAACGGGGGTACTCGATACAAAAGAACCAGGGCTTCCCAACTGTAATATGTTACACAAAAATTGCAGTGAATAAAAAAGCATGTGAAATTATTTTATTTTTTTTATTTTTTATTTTATGCAGCAAGTATAAAATAATTGAAATATAAATATTGTAAATAAATATTTACGTATAGTTTAAAAAAAGTAAAACCGATGAGGTACAAAATGTCATTATGTTAAAAAAGTCAAAATGATGTCAGAGCTTGAAAAATAAACTTTTTTATAACCTCATGCATAAAAGAAGGGAGGTTTAAATTAATTAAGAAACTACATTTTTAGTCAAAAATAGTAAGCACCATAGCGTTTTTGAAGTAGGTAAAAAAACGGAGAATAATAATCAATCAGGTGATTGAAATAAAAGAGAAGCAGTGAATAAGGCATAGAGTGTGTAAAAAGTGAATAGAAGCACCACCTTGATGAGAAGGGTGGACATACAAAAGCGCTCTAGTGAGCGCGCCAGAAAGTTTGAAGATTCAAATAAAAAAAGAAAAGTTATTAATTTAAAATTCATTAAGTATTAATTTTTGGTTATTGAAGAAATGGTTATTATTCCAAGCGTGTTGCGAAAGTCCAGTTTTATTATTACCAATTTCACAATCTGTCTTACGTTTCGCTATTCGTGTCTTTAATCTCCTAGAAGTTTCTCCAATATAAACTTTATTGCAACAATTGCATTTAATCATGTAAACTACATTAGATAAACTTTCTCTTGCATCCTTGTCTTTTTGATTAATAAAACACTTTTCTAATTTGTGGTTTTTTAAAAAGAAACATTAATATTGAACTTTTTAAGAGAACCTCTAATTCTTTCAGATAATCCATGAATGTAAGGAAGAGTTCAGGTTTTATCATTTATATCGTGATTATCTAACCATTCTTGTTTTTTATAATCATTGAAGCAATTATATATTTGATGAATTTACATGACTCAATTTAATGCATCTATCAACTAAGTTCTTAATCAAACCAATCTTTGATGAAAAAGAATTATGAGTATTATAATTAAGATATTCACCAGATAATGTGGGTTTTTTTAACCAATTCGTGATTGAACATTCATTTTCAGTTCTAATTATAGATAAATCTAAAAAAATTAACGTATTATTGTTCTCGTTTTCAAAAGTGAATTGAATTGAGTCTTCTATGCTATTGAAAATTTCAAAAAACTCATGAATTTTGTCAGTGGGAATTATTTTTATTTTTATTTATTTTATTTTATATTACCCTACGATTTTTTTCCTTTTTTGCAATTATGTAAGTAGGTAGTTTAATATAAATTTTGATTCTTTTTTTTTAGATACACGGTGGAGAATTCTCCCACACCACTCGGCCATGTATCGGAATTGCGAATCAGTCAAGCCGGTCACGCCGATCGAGGGGAATATGTGTGTGTGGCCAGAAACGCTTATGGCCACGATAGGGTGACCGTTCACCTACTTGTCCAGGAGCCACCGAATTTTCCACGTAATTTACACGTGGCTGAACTGGGAAGTCGAGCGATAACTCTGGCTTGGTCTCCACCTTCGAGTGTTGCAGATACCATGCATCCTGATTCTCCCATCGCAAAATATGTAGTTCAATATAAAGAATCTCAAGGTACGTGAATATCAAAAATTTATATTAAATTTTCTTATTATGTTACAATTTTCATTAATATTATAGATTTCTGTATTGATCCAGAATGTGAGAAGATTATTGTAGTATTCTTCTATTCCTTTATGGTCACTAGGTTGGTCCAAAATCATGGCCGTTGTAATTTTTTGTGGCAGATGACAATTCCGCCCCAGCTACCCAGTGCTCCAAACACGGGCACCTTGCACTACTGCGCATGCGATGTATAAGGCGCTTCATTGGCTGTCGTTCGCGCGCTTATTTGAAATGTTAAAAAATACTATATTTTAAATTTATCAATAATTATATTTGAACATGTTGAAGTGGTACAAGGATGGGTTTTAATATATTCTGAGCATTAAGTTAAAAAATAAAATGAATATTCCGAAAATAAAAAATATCATGTTATTCAATGTAATATTTTTTTTTATTGTCTAAAACCTAATGCTCAGAATATATTAAAAACCATCCACGTACCACTTGAACATGCAAAAAAATTAGTTTTGATTATTAATAATAAATAAAAAAAATTGTATTTTTTATCATTTCAAATAAGCGCGCTAACGGCAGCCAATGAAGCGCCTTATGCATCGCATGCGCAGTAGTGCAAGGTGCCCGCGTTGGGAGCACTGCAGCTACCTGCGAACGTTTCCCCCACCACACGGCTTCCCCTCACTCAGTCGAACTGTTGCCGCCGAGCCTGGTCAGCGGGAGTCCTTTTCTACCTAATAAGGACTAGAATGCGGTATGTAACATTATATAAATTTAACACTTGGTAATTTGTAAATATAATATTCGAAGTCTGAGAATTATAACGATTCCAACGATATGTTATTTGACTCAAAAAGTTGAAAATTAAAGAATAAATGTTTAAATTATGTGAAATTTTGTGGAAAATTTTTCAGTTTATTTTACTGAAATTCACTGCAGTAGCTTTAATATATTGATGCAATATTTTATTTAACTTGGGAAATTCCGGAAGCTAAAATTTGACCAGATTTAAAAATTTATTAACTAACATAATAAATTTGGTTTACTTCTCAAACAATCGTATTTCTCAAAATTATACTTAAATAATTTTGCAAACATTCTTTTTTCCATTGCTTAACCAATTTCTTTATTAAAGATTATTTAAAATACTATTTTAACACATAAAAGACAGAATATACAGGATTTTCATAGAGTCAAACTCAAAATTGTCGTTTTTCAAATCTAACTTTAGAAATTCTGAACAGGGACCAGTTTTTTCAAAAAGTTTAATTTTCAACACAAAAATATGAATTTTCTACCAAAATAATTGAATTTTCAACTAAAAAATATAAATTATCAAGAAAAACTGAAATAGTTGCATTTGCAGTTCAAAAATTTATTTTTAACTTAATAGAAACGAATTTTCAATAGAACAGTAAAACTTTCAACCAAAGTAACGATTTTTTAAATAAAATAATGAGTCTTCAACAAAAACAATGTATTTTTAACGAAGAATTTTTTTAACCAAACAGTTGATTTTTCAACCAAAAAGATTAATTTTCTACACCAAAAAGATTAATTTTAACGAAATACATGAATTTTCACAAAAATATTTAGAATTAAGGAATTTTCAAACAAAGAAATGAATTTATAACCAAACATTGAATAGTTAAATTTTCGGTGAAAAAAAATTATTTTTCTACCAAAAAAAACGTAATTTTCCATAACAACTAACAAAATGTTTAGTCAATTATTAATTTGGAAAAAAAATCGAGTTAGCTTAGGATCTATTTAGAAGTTTTGAGAAGATTCCAAAATAATTTAAAACTTCAAAAGGTTTCAAACATATAAACAAAACTTAAATTTTTGAAGATTCTGAACACAACATTTAGAAGATTTCTAAGTATTTTGAAAGGTTTCAAAGGAATAAAAAACTGCCATCAAAATTCCTGGGAAAACTGAAAATGAATTTCTTTTAAATTGATTGGAAAAATATTTATGAAAATTTACAACATTTTTAAAATAGAACCTAGAAGATTTTGAAGCAATTTTTAATTTTGTGGGATTTTCAAAAAATTGTATATGTAGGAAAAATTCGAGTTCCCAGACATTAACAAAATTTGCATCAGATTCCTGGAAATGTTTTAATGATTTTTTTAAACAAATTTTTAAGAGAATATTCAAAAAGATTTTAGGGCAAATTTTGACGTATAAAAAATAATGTTTCCAGCTTAAAATAGCTTAAAATTATATAATTTTATAAATTTTTTGATTGATCCTTCAATTCAACATTTTAGCTCAGATTTTTTTTTCTTGATTAAAAATTTTTCTTCGACTCTTCCTAAATGGTGAGGCAGTGAAAAAAATGTACGATGTTTGTTAACCAGTTTCCAAATTAAGCTAAAAATGACACTATACATGATTTTAGTCAATAAGTTTTCAAATCTGGTCAAATTTTAGCTTCCGGAATCTCCCAAGTTAAACAAAATATTGCACCAATACATTAAAGCTACTGCAGTTAATTTCAGTTAGATAAACTGAAAACTTGTCCATAAAATTGCACACAAAGTTGAATATTCATTCTTTAATTCTCAACTTTTTAAGTCAAATAACATATCGTTGGAATCGCTATAATTCGCAGATTTCGAATATTATGTTTATAAGTCACCAAGAACTAAATTTAAAAAAAATTATATTCCACATTTTAGTCTTCGTTAGGTACAAAGGACTCCCGCTGACCAGGCTCGGCGGCAACAGTTGGACTGAGTGAGGGGAAGCCGTGTAGTGGGAGAACCGCACGCAGGTAACCAGGGTGAAATTGACCATCGCCCGTAGTTTTTTGGGGCAGATGAAAATTCCACCCCAGCTACCTGCGTACGGTTCTCCCACCAAGCGACGTCCCCTCACCCGGCGAAACTGCTGCCGCCGAGCCTGGTCAGCGCGAGTCCTTTGTAGCTAATGAGGACTAAAATGAAGAATATAACATTTTCTAAATTCAACACTTTTGTAATTTACAAATATGATATTTGGAATCTGCTAATTATAATGATTTCGACGATTTTTCGTCCCACTTAAAAAATTGAAAATTGAAAAATAAATATTCAAGTTTATGTGAAATTTTATGGGAAATTGTTCAGTATTTTTTACTAAAATCAACACAGTAGCTTCAATTTTTTGGTGCAATATTTTGCTTGACTTGGGAAAGTCCCGGAAGCTAAAATTTGGCCAGATTTTACAACTTATAAACTAACATAATAAATTTGGGTTATTTCTCAAACAATCGAATTCTATGTGTTAAAATAGCATTTTGAATTAGCTTTCATATACAAAATTACATAATATTTATCATAGTATCCCAGGCCGAAAATTGATACATAGTAGGATATATTATGTATAATTTTCTTTCGTTTGATTCATTCTTTTTATAAAACAAAAACAAACTTTCTTAGGCAAACTACTAAAAGAATAATTTTGAGCAATGTGATTGATTAAGCAAAGAAAAAAAATTATGATGTTTGTCAATGAGTTTCCAAATTAGGCTAGGAATGAGGTTATTCATACATTTGCACTGAGAGTGTACAATTATTTAATGATAATTTGGAGAAATGCGATTGTTTAAGAAATAAACCAAATTTATGATGTTATTTAATATTTTTTAACATCTGGCCAAATTTAAGCTTCCGGAATTTCTCCAAGTTGAGTAAAATATTGCAACAATAAATCAATGCTACTGCAATTGATTTGAGTAAAATATACTGAAAAATATTCCATAAAATTTCACATAAACTTGAGCATTTATTCTTAAATTTTCAACTTTTTAAGTCAAATGACACATTCTTGAAATCTTTATAATAAGCAAATTTCGAATATTATATTTGTAAATTACCAATTCCTAAATTTAAAAAATGTTATATTCCGCATTTGAGTCCTCATTATGTACAAAGCACTCCCGCTGACCAGGCTCGGCGGTAGCAGATCGGCTGAGTGAGGAGAAGCCGCGTAGTGGAGGAGTCATACGCATATAGCTGGGGTGGAATTGACCATTGCCCATTTGATCACCGGCTTCCCCTTATATAGCGTAGGGATCGCCAGACGCTGTCACCAACGCTTGCCAGCAGGGAAGTTCTTTGCACAAATTAGGAATTAAATAAGAAACTTACTAATTTTTCAATTTTGCAGTTAGTAATTTCGAAATATTACGTTTGAAATTCAATGCCCAATTTTCAAATCATCTCATTTCTAAGGCTTGAATTCCACAAATTATGGTCTGAATTTTTCATCGTTTTAAAATCATTCTAGATGCATTCAATTCAAGATTGTTTAATTACAAATCCTTTTGCAACTATCAACTCTTTCCATTTGATAATCTACGATTTCGAAGAATTGAATAAACCAGACAATTTCCTACGTTTCAAATTGAAACCAAAAATTCAGAATATTTAAATAAAAAATTATGAAAGTTCTTTTAAGTTATTAAAGGTCGGATTTGTGCAACTTTTAACGTTCTGCAGTAGAAACTTATTAATATTCAATATTTACGACTTTATGGCTCGGATTCACTTCAGAGATAAAAAAAAGTGTTAATAGTGTCATAAATTTTGAAAAAAAAGCAAAATAGCGGTTTTTTGAATTTTTAAAAGATTTTATTATGTAAATTCTAAGCTTAATTTATTGAATTTATTAATTTATTGCTATCTTGATATTTTGTTATTATTATTTTATTTTTTTATTTTATTCTTCATTAGTATAAACGACCTCCAGCTGACAAGTCTCGGTGACAGCGTCTGGCGATCCCTCAGCTACATGAGTGGAAGTTGGGTAGAGGGGGTAAGGAAAGCAAATACAAGGCGATTCAATGGTGACAGCCTAATTTTTTTTCGAATAGAGGGCATGTCGCCCTAAGGTTGCCCAAAAAAACACATGTTTTCGAATTTCAAACATTCCGTTCCGGAAACTGTGTATTTTTTCAGATTTCAAAAATAATAATTGACCAATACCGACGCTTTAAAAATTTTGGCTGATCTTAGAGAAGAAAATTCATCAAAGTTCATAATATCGTCAACTGTCAAAATACAAGCTGACTTCCCATTTGCACCTTTGATACCTTAAGGAAATTAGTTATCAGTGGGCGGAGTACTTTAACTGTTCAAAATTCGAAAATATGTGTCTTTGGACGACCCTAATGGCACCCTTGTCCCAATTTTGTGAGGTTCCCGAAAAAATGTTTTTCTTCAAGTTCGAGCCAAATCGGTTAATATTAAGAGGTGCCACATAGGCACAAAGTCCTATAAGTATTTAATTATTTTCATTACTATGGGGAAAATTTTGTTTTCGGAAAAATAAGGTTCACGTTTCTGAATCTAAACAAGGCTTGCGAAAAATTATAAGAATTTTTTAGGGAACCAACGATTAGATTCCGCTAAATTATTTTGAATTTTTATATCCCCCCCCAAATCCCTTATGGAGCCCCAAAGATGCCCCAAAAATCTGAAATTTACCATTTACCCTTTTTTGTCATAAATTTTTTCTATGCGACCAGTGAGAATTTTTTGAGCATTTTTTATACTAATTTACAATTGTTAAATTTTTGTTCATACTGACTCATTAAATGGTTTTTTTGCGTTTAATCTGACAATGAAGACTGATCTTTGTTTAAAGTGTTGACTAATTGTTTAAAAAATTAATTATTATTTACTTGTAACTTTTTGTCAAACAGAGGTAGAAAACGCTAGTTTTTTTTTTAATTTGGTTAACTTTGTCGCTTATTATTAAATATCTACATCATTCAGATATTACTACCCCATTCTATGAATAATTCGTATTTGTTTAAATTATTTTTGTTTGTTTAAACAATCCTATTCTGAAATAAATGTTTAAAATTTACCTTTTTTCTTTAATTAATGCGCAATATATCATTGTTAGGAGCTAAAATTTTTGTTTAAACAAAGCAAATTATTTAATCAAATACGAATTTGTTACAAAATGGGGTCGTAATATCTGAATGAATCAGATATTCAATAATAAACTTACAACAAAGTTAAACGAATTAAAAAAAATAGAGTTTCCTACCTCTTTTTAAGAAAAGTCACAAGTAAATAATACATTGTTTAAACAATTGGTAAATGCTTAAAACAAAGATCAGTCTTTTTGACAATGCCCAATTGTCCAATTAAATGTAAAGAAAGTACTTTTTAACGAGTTAGTAGGCTGAAAAAATATTTAAACAAATGAAAATTAAATAGAAAATTGAAAATTAATTAAAAATTTTCTGCAAAAATTGTACTTGTCCAATAGAAATATTTTATTGCAAAAAAGGGGAAAAAAGAGCTTTCATGTGTCAATTTTTAGAAAAATGGTCCATTTCAGTTTTTTGGGGGAAATTTTGGTGCTCCATAAGGGGAGGGGGACGGTAAAATTCAAAATAATCTGATTTTTCCAAAAACAAAAATTTTTTCACGGTAATCTTATGGGATTTTTTCTGCCTTTTTCCGGAAACCAAACAAAAATATCAAAAAATAAGGAAAAATAAATGATAAAGCGGTATCATTACTTATGACTTCTTCCTCTTTTATAGATAGGTCATAATAAAAGCATTATAGCATTTTTCATTTTAAAATGTCGCGTTTTTTTTTAGTTGGGGTGCCCAATTTCGGATAGCCCAATTTTTTTTTTATTTCATACTCTCACTCTCCAGATTTATTTGAATCCACAAATAATAAATAAAAATTTTTTTTGTTCTGACAGAAATCGATGTTTTTTATCAATTTTGGACAGAATCGTCAATATTGACCGTAAAGAGTTATCCCTCAATATTCCAATTAAAAACTAGCCATAGAATACAAATAAAAAATTACTTTTTAAATTTCTTTCCCATAAGCCTGTTTCATAGGGTGCCAAAAAACCCCATAAGTGAATAATTGGATTTTGCGACTTTTTAAGCGCTAATTCTTTTGTTTTGCGATTTTTCTCAGCACAAGTAGTTTATATCATGTGAGATATTACTTTGTACTGATAATCAGATGTTAAAAAAAAGTTTAAACATTGTATTATTGTTTATAGCAATTTGATCTTAGAATAGATGTAGAAAGTCACGGTTTTTTCTGAAATTTCAACTTTTCAGTAGAAGCGAGGAAGTACTTAATTAAAATTCTCAAATTTCTCATTTATTATTGTTTATAATAATATTCTCTCAAAATAATGCTAAAAAGTTATGTTTTTTTTCAAATATACAACCTTCTTTTAACTTTTCTCTTACAGTGAGGTAATAATTAATCAGAGTTAATAAAAAAATTGTTTAAACAATTTATTATCATTTTTTTAAATCTTTTCTTAGAGTAATTTTAGGAAGTTGCCATTTTTTTCTGAAATTTCCAACTTTTTGGAAACTTTTCAGATAGAGTGAAGTAATAATTTAATGCCAATTGACAAAGCATTTGTTGAAAAAATGTGTTTGTTAAAACTATCTTTCTTTAGAGTTAATAATTCAATTTAACAAATCGAATTGTTTAAACAAATTATTATTGTTCATACCTAATATAGTAATGCTAGAAAGTGGCGGTTTGTATTAAATTTCCAACTTTTTTCAACTTTTCACTCAGAGTAAGGTGGTAGTTAATCAAACTCAAGAAACTTAATTGTTTAAACAATTAATTATGATTTATAATAATATTCTTTTAGAATAATTCTAAAAAATTGTGTTTTTTTCTGAAATTTTGAACTTTTCTTTCGCTTTTCGGGTATGAACAAATAATAAAACAACATTGAAGAGAACGATTTTGTTAAACGATCTCTTTTTTGTGAATATTTGTTTCTGAAACAAAAATTGAAAAATGATACATTCACCTTTTATTTCTCATTAGACTTAATAGCAATTACTCATTTCATTGAGAACTTTTCAATTCATTTTTGGATGTGTATTATTATCGATGACAACTTGTTTTCTTCAGAGAAGATAACTATTATAAACAATAATAAATTGTTTAACAAACTCGAAAAGCTTTTGCTGCATATTTGAAAAAATACTTTTTCCTATTTTTTAAGTCCTGTGTCCAATTTGTCTTCTTTTTTTAATTCCGATTATCCAAAATTCCAAAAATCAGCTCTAGTCCTCTAGTTTGAGTTTTACGCGAGTATTTCAAAATTTCAAACTATTTTCATTTCAAAAGCACTATTCACATTAAAACTTCTATCAGTGTTATTTTAAATGTTATGTTAAAGGCAGGGACACCAGAGTTTTTATAATTTTCAGCTGATTTTTCAATTCGGGTTTAAAAATTATACTCTTATTTTTATTATTAGAAATAATTAATTTTACATTGGTGGTGCTCGACTAAACAATTTCACTTTTGGTATTTGGAAAATGTGAAATATATAATGCAAACAACAGGGTGTCTAGTGTCCTGGAAATCCTTGAAAACCTGGAAAAGTCCTTGAATTCGTTTTTACCTAGGAAAACCTGGAAAAGTCCTTGAATTTTGCTCATGGTTCTGGAATTTTTGTTCTTTTAAAGAAAAAATAGTTTTTTAAACTTTTTCTCTGCTGAACGAAAAAAGATTACCTTTTTAACAAGAGACTGTTTATTTTATCACGGTGAAAATCACAAAGCTACTATCGAAATGGTATTTGAATATTAATGGTTAGAGCAAATAAAAAATTGGTCGGGCTAAAGTTAGAGAATTTTGAAAATGAAGTTTGGGACTAGTAATTATTTTAGTTAGTAATTTATTTGCCTTGTATTCTTATTTCTTTTCTTACAGTTGTTTCATCCTGACGATTAATTTCAGTGAACAATTTTATTATTTGGTTGCAAATTCAACAATTTTTATTAAAAAGTCATACTTTTTATTTGAAATATCTACTATTACATTATTTCTTGAGGATTCATATTTATTGGTAGAAAATTCATCTTTTTGGTTAAAAATGCCTTTTTTGGTTGAAAAATAATTTTTTAAACTAAAACGTAACTATTTCATTTTTGGCTGAAAATTGATATTTTTAAAATTGAAAATTCAATTACTTGGGTAAAACTTTAACCACTTTGTTAAAAATTTGTTTGAGGGTTGATCTTTTTGATTGAAAATTCAAATATTTTGCTGAAAATTCTTTTTTTCATTTAAAATTTATTTTGTAACCTACAAATATAACTTTCCCATTTTTGATTGCTGAACTTTAATCTTTTTGAGTCAAAAATTGGTATTTTATTGGTAGAAAACTAATCCTGTTGGTGGAAATTTTCTCTCTTTTGATTAAAACTGCAATTTGTTGGGTAAAAATGAACTTTTTTCTTGAAAATTTGTATTTTTGTGTTGAAAATGCTGTCTTTTGGCTAGAATGTTCAACAATTTCTTTGACATTTTTCCTGTCTTGGCTGAAAAAACTTTATTTGTTGAAAATTCGTCTTTTTGATTAGAAAATTCATCTCTTTGATAGAAAATTAATAAGTTCGGGTTGAAAATTCAACAGTTTTGTAGACATTTTTTTGTTTTTTTTTTTGTTAAAAGTTTTCCTACTTTATTAAACATTCATTCTTTGGTTACAGAATTGCAGATTCATTATTTTAGTTGAAAATTCATCTCTGGTTCAAAATTCAGCTATTTTGTTGACATTTTTTTACTGAAAATTAAACATTTTTAGTCGAAAATTAAATTGTTTGTTTGAAAATTGGTTTATTTTGTTGAAAACTTGTCTTTTTTGGTAGAAAATTAATTTTCTTTGTTGAAAATTCTTCGTTTTGGTTAAGAATTCATTTTTTTAGGTTAAAAGTTGAACTATTTGGTTACAAATTTAACTATTTTGTTGATTTTTGTTTTAAATTCAACTCTTTGGTTGAAAATTTAACTATTTTGTTGAAAATTCGTTTTTTGTTGTTGTTGAAATACCTACTATTTAATTTTTCGTTGAGAATTCCTCTTTTTGTCGAAAATGCCCATTTTCGTGTTGAAAATTCAACAAGTTTTGGTTAAAGTTTAATATTTTTTTATTTCAAAATAAGACTATCTGGTTGGCAAATCATTTTTGTAATTTCAAGTATTTTGTTAAAAAATCATGAAAATTCAACTGTTTTGTTGAACATTTGTCTATTTCGACAGAAAATTCGTCCTTTTGGATTTAAAATTCACCTTTTTTGTTAAGAATTCAACTGTCTTCTAAAAAATTTAATTATTTCGTTGGAAATGCAACTGTTTTTAGTTGAAGTTTAATCTTTTCTGTTTAAAATTCGATTATTTAATTGAAAATTCATCTTCGTAGGTAGAAAACTCAACAATTTGGTTAAAAAATCAACTTATTTGTTGACAATTTTATTATTTTATTGAAAATAAACCTAAATTAGCTTAAAATTCGACAACTCAGTCAAATTTCAACCAATTCTAGAAAAAAAAATCTCATTAAATACGGTGCTGAACTCGCTTTGATATTATAAACAGCAAAAAAATATTGAATTTTTAAAGTTTCATTACATTGTTTTTAAAGCTGAAGTAAAGGGAAACTTTGAATATTTTCTCCCGTTCGTCGTGATATTTCACCTTGATGAAATGAACAATGCCAAAAAAAAACGTTTTTTTTTCTTTCTATATAATCAGATTTTAGGGGCGTATGAGAAATTTCGCATATGGCACTTTTTCAGTTCCACTAGACCTAGAATTTCTACTATGTTTCGTGAAAAGTGTTTTTTTTTTACTGTAAAAAAGAACTTGGAAAAATGTATTTTTTTGTCCTGGAAAACCTGGAAAAGTCCTGGAATTTTTGTTTGAAGAAAGGCTAGACACCCTGTAACAAATAACAGTAAAAAAGTTAAACTCTGCAATCGATTTGAAACAACTGTTATAGTTTAATTACTGAAAAAATGTGCCTCCGGTGAAATCATTTTCCGCTTCTCCAATTCGTGCAGAGAAATCCAATTTAGAATATATGGATACTAGGGTTGTCCAAAAAGGCTTCATTTTTTAATAAAATGAATCCTCTGCGAATTGTACAATTTTTTGTGAAAATCTCCCCTGAATTTTGGCGTATTTT
The DNA here is from genome assembly GCA_932195095.1 of Andricus curvator. NCBI lineage: Eukaryota > Metazoa > Arthropoda > Insecta > Hymenoptera > Cynipidae > Andricus > Andricus curvator. The sequence continues at coordinate 101,670 of CAKNYM010048311.1, read as the reverse complement.
AAAAATTTACAGGTTGACGCATTTTAATCCATAGATTCAAATGTCTCTTAAAATTAACACTATTAATGTTGACCTTGAGGTCAATTTTCGAGGTCATTTGAAGGTCAAGACGATTTTTAAAAATGAAAACCCCTATTTTTGACCGCGGATTTAAAAAGAGCGGAAAATTTCACGTCAAAAACATTCCGTGAGGAATTTGCTTTTGTGATCTTAGAAAAGCCAAAAATCAAGGTCAAATGTCTAAAAAACGGTAAGATGCCCTTTATTGGAATTATCGTGGTTTTCTGAGAATAGCAAACGTTTAAGATGCTTTTAACAAGTCGATAAAATGAAAAGTGTGAACCAACTTGACCATCTTGACCTTCAGATAAATTTTCAAGGTCATTTGCAGGTCAAGATGAGTTTTTCAAGGAAATCCCTACGTTAAACTGCGGATTTCAAAAGAGCGACAAATTTTACGTCGAAAAATTTTCTATGGAAAATTCGTAAGAGTGTGTACCATCTTGACGACCTTGACCTTTTGGTAAATTTTCAAGATCGTCAAGATGGTACACACTTTCACAAATTTTCCATAGAACATTTTTGACGTAGAATTTTTCGCTAGTTTCAAATCCGCAGTTTAAAGCAGGGATTTCCTTTACAAAAAATCATATTGACCTTCGAATGACCTAGGAAATTTATCTAAAGGTCAAGATGGTCAAGTTGGTTCACATGTTTACATTTTATCGAACTGTTAAAAGCATCTTGAACGTTCGTTATTTTCAGAAAACCACGATAATTTCAAGAAAAAGGCATTTCGCCGTTTTTTAGACATTTGTCCTTGATTTTTTACCTTTCGAAGGTCACAAAAGCAAATATCTTACAGAATATTTTTGACGTGAAATTTTCTGTTTTTTTTTTTAAATCCACAGTCAAAAATATAGGTTGTCATTTTAAAAAATCGTCTTGACCTTCAGGGTCTTTTAACGGTACTATTAATTTTGACCTTGAGGTCAATTTTTAAGGTCATTTGAAGGTCAAGACAATTTTTACATTCTCATTCTAATGAGAAGGTATTGGTTTTATGTCAAATTTGACATAGTCGGTCTTCATCAAATCTCCACGTTTTGAGACCCCCTGAGCTAGAAAAAACGATTTTTACCAAGGTGTCTGTCTGTCTGTAGTCTGTAGTCTGTCTGTATGTCTGTAGCCACGATAACTTTCGAAAAAATGATCAGATTTGATTGAGCTTTGGCACACTTGTTTATGGCCTAAAAAGAAAGAACGAGTTCGTTAACCAGCTATTTTGGATGAAAATTCAAAAAGTAAGCACATTTTGAAAATTTTTGAGACCACTTTTTTTGAAGATTTGAAAATTCTATGTACGGTTATTAGTAGTACGCAAAATGACAAACAAAATATTCTAATGACTTTTCGTGATAAAAAAAAAATTACTGGAGTTATAGCATTTTCAAAATTCAAAAAACAAACGAAAATGAACATTTTAAGCCGAAAAACGCATGATATGAAAAAAAATCAAGAGGATAAAAACGTTGCTTCTTGAACAACCCCTATTTTTAAATGCGGATTTGAAACGAGCGAAAAATTTTACGTCCAAAAATTTTCTTTGGAAAATTTGTAAAAGTGTGTACCATCTTGACTACCTTGACCTTCTGATAAATTTTCAAGATCGTCAAGATGGTACGCACTTTTACAAATTTTCCATAGAACATTTTGGACGTAAAATTTTTCGCTCTTTTCAAATCCGCAGTTCAACTTAGGGATTTCCTTGAAAAAATCATCTTGACCTTCAAATGACCTTGACAATTTATCTGAAGGTCAAGATGGTCAAGTTGGTTCACACGTTTACATTTCATCGACTTGTTAAAAGCATTTTGAACGTTTATTATTCTCAGAAAACCACGATAATTCCAAAAAAGGGCATCTTACCGTTTTTTAGACATTTGACCTTGATTTTTGACTTTTCCAAGATCACGAAAGCAAATTTCTCTCAGACTGTTTTTGACGTCAAATCTTCCGATCTTTTTAAATCCGCAGTCAAAAATAGGGGTTGTCAGTTTAAAAAATCGACAAAAATAGGGGTTGTAATTTTAAAAAAATCGTCTTGACCATCAAATGATCTCGAAAATTGACCTTAAGGTCAAAAATAATAGAACCGTTAAATGACTCCCTGTGTTCTGTACAATTTTTGTTTGAAATTTTTTTTTGTAGATGGACTATTTTAAGAGATATTTGAATCTATAGATTAAAATGGGTCACCCTGTAAATTAAGGGGACTCTCAATCTCATTTCTGTACCAATAACTTTTTTCGAATAATCCACGAGATTGCTAAAAATGTTATGGATTTTATAGAATCTATATTGATTTTTGAAGATTTTACAGAAATTGCATGAGATTGCATGGCCCTTGCGAAAAAATATGGAAAAATTAGTATGGGTCTTTAATAAAAAATCATTATACAGGGTGTGCAAAAAGTAACGAAACACGTAGATAATTTTCCAGGTAAAATATTTTTCAAAGAGGTAAAGGTCATTCTTGGAGTAACTTTCAACGAGTAATCCAGTAGTGACCTTGAACTTGACCTTGAGCTTGACCTTCAAGGTCATTTGCAGATCAATTTTTCCACATTTAGCGTTACTCACGGTCGGGGTGCTTGATTTACGTGAGTTCACCTCGACGTTTTTCGTAAACACCTGAGCCGCAGCAGTACAGATTGGACCCGCCCCATACCTGGTTCAAGCCTACTAACCTTCAGCTGAAGTTCAAGGTCACCCTTGACCCATGACCTGGGTACATGTTTGGACGTAAAATTTCCCGCTCTTTCGATTGCCGTTGTCAAAAATAGGGGTTCCCACTTGAAAAAACAAATTTGACCTTGAAATAACCTTGAAGGTCAAGCTCAAGGTCAAATTCAAGGTCACCACTAGATTCCTCGTTAAAAGTTACTTCATGAATGTCCTTGACCTTTTTGAAAAATATATTACCTGGAAAATTATTTAGGTGTTTCGTTACTTTTTGGACACCCTGTATAGAAAACGATTAGAGGATAATCAGAATTGGTATGAATAATAATAAAATATTGAATAAATTAATGTAAAATGTAGAGAAACGACAAAGAAACGATTTATTTGAGAGACTAAAATTTTATATGAACCCCATGAAAATCCTTTTAAGGGCATGTGACACAGCGAAATACCTATATTGCCGACCTCACTTTATCAGTTAAATGAATTTTTTTTTGTACCTGAGAACTTTTAAAAGAAGTAAAATATCGAGCTGAAACTTTGGAAAATGTATGTAATCTTTTAACCTTTTTTGAATTCCTTTGAAATATATTTTAAATATTTAGAAATTTGCAGAAATCATTTAAGATGCTAACATGATAATCATTTAAGGAGGTCCTATAAAATCCCTTAAATTTTGTGAAATCGTTTGAAATTCCTTTGAATATGCGGAAATCCTATAAAATTCTTTGACGTCACTTGACATTTTTGAATAATTACTTAATTTTTTGTAATAATTTAAAAGAACTTGAAATCTTTAGCCTGCTTTTAATTTATTTGAAATCTTTGAAATAGTTAGAAATCTGTAGAAATAATATAAAATTCCTTGAAAATCATATCAATTAAGTTTATTTCCTAAAGTTCTCTAGAAATCTTGGAATTTTTTTAATATTATGAGATTCTTTCCTATCTTTAAAAAATCCCTTCAAATAGTTGTAAATAGGTCTAAAGTTCTATAGCAATTCATTGATATCCTTTCAAATCCCTGGAAATCGTAAGAAATCATTACGATAAGTAGAAATTATTTTATTTTATTTTTTTATAAATTTTATTTTATTAATAAAACTAAACGCGTTTATTAAATTTCTCTAAAAAAACGTTCAAATCCCTCGTAATGTTCGAAACCCCTTAAAATCCTCATGGATTTGAAAAAATCCTTGAAGTCTTTTGAAATTCTTAAATCTTTGAATCGGTAGGATTGCCTTGAAATTTAATTTATTCTCCAAAATCTGTCTAAAATGCCCTTAAAATCTGTGGAAATCCTAAACAAAATTGTAATTCCTTGACATTTTTGAAACCCTCTAAAATCTCTTAAGGCCATGTGACGAGTGGGTCGAGTGACCGGATTCCTACCTTACCAGCACTTTTTTTATTTGTCAACTTATTTTCACACGAAGCGCCACATCGAGTTGAAAATTTGGGATACCAAACAAGAAGCACTAAGAAACGCTTCTCTGGTCCTAAATTTTTATAATTTTATTATGAAAAAAGCAAAAAAAAATTTGTTATTAAAGAATAATTTTGTATACTAATAAAAATTTAGGACTAGAGCCGCGCTTCTTAGTGCTTCTTATTTATTATCCAAAATTTTGAACTCGATGTGGCTATTCGTGTGAAAATAAGTTGACAAATAAAAAAAGTGCCGGTAAGGTAGGAATCTGGTCACGTGACTCACTCATCACATGACCTTAAAACATTCTAAAATCGTATGAAATTCTCTGAAATTCGTTGAAATCTCTTGAAATCCCTTGAATCTTCTAAAATCGTAAAAAATATTTACAATAAGTAGAAATAATGTGAAAATTATTAAATACAAATCACACTAAATGTATTTAATAATTTTTTCTAAGAAACCCCTAGAAATATTTGAAATCCTTGAAATCTTGTAAAATTCCTTGAAATACCTTAAAATCGGTTAAAATCTTTGGAATCGCTAGGAATCGCTTGAAATTTAATTTCATTTATTTTCCGAAAATAATCTAAAAATCACTTGAAACTCTCTAAAATCTCTTTGAATATTTCGAAATATTACGACATTCCTTGAAATCCGCGGAAATATTTTTATATATTTAAATATTTTAAATATCGCTTAAAATCCCTTCAAATCTTTCAAACTCGTAAAAAATTAATAAAATAAGTAGAAACAATTTGGAATCCCTTGAATACAAATTACAGTAAACTTATTCGTTACATTTTTCTAAAAAAAAAATGTTCAAATCACTAGAAATATTTGAAATCCCTTGAAATAATTGGAGATTCAATAAAATCCTTGAAATCTTGTAAAATTCCTTAAATACCTTAAAATCGGTTGAGATCTTGGGATCGCTAGGAATCCCTTAAAATTTGATTTATTTTCCTAAATTCTCTAGAAATCTTTTGAAATCTTTGAAAATCCTACAAAATTCTTTCAAATTTCTCGAAATTTTTGAAATCCTCTTAAATCTCTTAAAACATTTCAAAATTTTAGAAAATTTCTTGAAATCCGGAGAAATATTTTTAAACATCTTGGAAACTAATAAAATACAATAGAATCAATTGAAATACTCGTAAATTCCATACAATCTGATAAAATTCCTTAACATTCGTTGAAAACTCTTAAAATCATTTGGAATCTTATGAAATCGTGAAAAATCATTGAAATAGCTGGAAATCATTTTAAATCCCTTAAATACAAATTACACTAAACTTATTCAATGAAGTATTTTTAAAAAACATTAAAATCCCTAGAAATATTTGAAATGCATCGAAATCATTGAAGATTCAATCAAATCCTTGAAATCTTGTAAAGTTCCTTGAAATACCTTAAAATTTGTTGAAATCTTTGTAGAAGCTAAGAATCCTTCGAAATTTAATTTAATTTATTTTTACAAATTCTACAGAAATCCCTTGAAATATTTTGAAATCCTACAAATTTCTTTTAAATCCCGTGCAATTTTTGAAACCCTCCAAAATCTCTTTAAAAATTCCAAATCATAAAATTTTTTTTGAAATTCCTTGAAATTCGTTGAAATCCCTTGAAATCCCTGAAATCTTTTCAAATCGTGAAAAATCATTTAAATTAGTAGCAATAATTTGAAACGAGTTGCGATCGTTGTGTTACATTCCGAGCAATGCATATTATTTTTCATAGCAAATCTATTGAAATTTCGAGTTTCGGTACCTGTAGAGCAGGTTGGAACACGATGAAAAATTATTTTAAATCCCCTGAAATTTTGGAAATCCTCTATAACGTCTTAAAATATTTCGAAATTTCTTGAAATTTATGGAAATACTTTTAAATATTTTGAAAACCGATGAAATACTTTAAAATTAGTTGAAATATTTGTAAATCCCATAAAATCTAATGGAATCTATCCCTATATATCCCTTGAAATTCGTTGAAATCCGTTCCATTATTTGAAATATTTAAATGCTTTTAGAATTCTGTAAAGTTCCTCGAAATCTGTCAAATCCTGTTAAATTTCTTGATATATTATAAATTTCTCCGTTTTATAAATAAATGAATAATTCATTCGTTGTTTCTCTGTTTTTTCCATAATTTCTTTCAATATTTAAATTATTTATCTCTTTACTTATTTTCTCACAATGATTTTCTATCATGAGTTTTCCTTTTATTCAGCAAAAATTGAAGGGACATTTTGAGATCGAAAATAAAGATTTGTAGGAGAGCCATGTCAAAAAAGAAAATAAAGCTTTCTTTCATTAAGAAAATAAAATAATTAAAAATGTGCTCAGTTTTCGCCCATTTTCAATATTTTTTCTCTAGGATGACGTTTTTGAAAAAGTCATTACTGTCCTTCAATTTCTTAAAATTTCTGCAGGAAAGTATACCTTTTCATAATAATTTTTTACATATACTGTTAATACTTTTTTTTGAATCTCTTTTAGCAAGATTCTTCCAAATTTTCTTATGAATAGACTTTTATATGCTAAATGTACTGAGTATTCTCATTTATAAATAATCTATAGACGCGATGAATAAACATTTTATCGATACTTATGATGTTCATTTTATCCTTTTTCATTTAAAAAGGATTCAAGTTCTTCATTTACGTACATAGAAGCATTCAAAAAACATATATATATATATATATATATATATATATGCATATGTATGTATATATGTATATATGAAATGGATGCGAGCTTATGCGAAACTGAACGTATCAAAGGAAATGGAGAAATGAGAGGATTCATAGTAGGAGAAAATGTACACGTACAGGGTTGACTAAAAAAAATACTTTGGCTCATATTATAAATTTTATTTAAAATATATTATTTAGATAAATTTGAATAGTTTTTCATAGAACGTTAATGAATGACTTTAGTGTAATTTGTATTCAAAGGATTTCAAATTATTTTTACTTATTCTAATGATTTTTTACGGTTTCAAAAGGTTACAAAGGATTTTAAGAGATTTCGACTAATTTCCAAGAATTTTATTAGATTTTATGGGGTTCAAAAAAATTTCATCTAATTCTAAAGTATTTTTTCAGTTCTAAAGATATTTAAAAATATCTCTATGGATTTGAAGGAATTTTCTAAGATTTCGAAATGTTTTCAGAGATTTTAGAGGATTTCAAAAATGTCAATATACTTAAAATAATTTTGTAGAATTTCCAAAGATTTCAAGAGATTTCTGGAGAATTTTGGAAAGCAATAGAAATTGAATTTCAAGAATATTTTTGAATCTCCTAGGATTTTAAATTATGTTTACTCCTTTTAATGATCTTTTACTATTTTAAAAGATTTCAGGGGATTTCAAGAGATTTCAACAAATTTCAAGAGATTTCAACAAATTTCAAGGAACTTCAATAGATTTTATGGGGCTTACGTTTCAACTATTTCTGAAGTATTCTGTCAGTTTTTAAGATATTTAAAAGTATTTCAAGAGATTTTAGAAGATTTCAAAAATTTCAAGGAATTTAAAAGAATTTTGGAAAATTAATGAAATTGAATCTCAAGGGGTTTCTAGTAATTTCAGAGATTTCAACTGATTTTAAGGTATTTCAAGAAATTTTACAAGATTCCAAGGATTTTACCGAATCGCCAAGGATTTCAAGAGATTTAAAATATATCTTGGGATTTGAAGTTTAGTATAATTTGTATTCAAGGGATTTCAAATTATTTCTACTTCTTTTATTGATTTTTTACGATTTCAAAATATTTCAAGGGATTTCACGGGATTTCGACGAATTTCATGGAATTTTCTTAGATTTTATGGTATTTACAAAAATTTCATCTAATTGTAAAGTATTTTTCAGGTTCTAAAGACATTTGAAAATATTTCCATGGATTTGAAAAAATTTTCTCAGGTTTTGAAATGTTTTAAGAGAGTTTAGAGGATTTTAACAATTTCAAGGGATTTCTAGATAATTTTTGTAACAGGAATAAAATTATATTTCAAGGGATGCCTGCCGATTCCAAAGATTTAAACAGAATTTAGGGGTTTTCAAGGAATTTTAAAATATTTTAAAGATTTTATTGAATCACTAAGAATTTCAAGGGATTTTAAATATTTTTAGGGATTCAATCGGTTTTTTCGAGAACTTTAATAAATAAGTTTAATGTAATTTTCATGCAAAGGATTTCAAATAATTCTCAAGTAATTTATCGGGTTTCAACAATTTTAAAATATATCCACTGATTTTAAGGAATTTTGTAAGATTTCGAAATATTTTTAATGATTTTAGAGAACTAAACCAATTTCAAGGGATTTCAACAATTTCAACCGATTTTAAGGTGTTTTAAAGAATTTCACAAGATTTCAAGAGATTTCAAATATTTTTAGGGATTTGAACTGTTCTCAAGGGAAATTCAATAAATATGTTTAGTATAATTTGTATTCGAAGGATTTCAACTGATTTTTACTTTCGAGGGATTTTAAGCGATTTTAACAAATTTCGAGTGAACTTTAGAAAATAAAAAAAAATGTATTTCAAGGGATATTTAAGTGTTTCAATAATTTCAAAGAATATGAAGAATAAGAAGTCTTTTTTTGATTCAAGGATTTAATTACTCCTGCAATCCCATGCAATCTTTTACAATACCTTGAAATCTCTCCTTACGAAAAATATTATAGAAAATTCAGTATAGGTCTATTATGTTTTTTCTGTAATCAATTTCTTAATGTTTTTTCGCGATTCTAGAAAAATCATGATAGAGAAACATAATAAGAAAAACAGTATGGAAATAAAAAAACAAACGAATGATTTATTTATTTCACGTCAAATTTTGATTTTTAAGGGAATTTCAAGGAATTTCAAGAAATTTTAAAGATTTCCACATTTGAAGGCTTTTGAAAGGATTCTCAGGGTTTTCCAAATGTTTCAACTCATTTAGGAAAATTTAATTGTTTTCTAAGAGATTTAAAAATGTTTCAACTAATTTTAAGGAATTCCAAAGGATTTCAAGAGATTGAAAAAATGCATGGGATTTCAAAGAGCTTTTTAGGATTTTCAAGGATTTTAAGATATTCATAGTGAACTTTAGAAAATAAATTAAATTAAATTGATTTTGAAGAGATTCCTAGCGATTTTAAAGATTTTAAGTGATTTTAAGATATTTCAAGAGAATATTGGGTTAAGTTACTTTTCGGGGTGGGGGGATGGGGATATATTCTGGGAAGAAAATATTTTCTGTAGAGAAAATATAATACTATTTGATTCTATGTAGGACATATTGTGTAGGAAATATTATGTGTTGAAGAAATATAATCAGTATTACTTTTTATTGTTTAATAATATTTATAAATAAGAAAAAGAATAAATAATTTACTTTTCAGTCACCCGGTACAAGTAAATTCTCCGGTTTTGTGAGAATATTGGGTTAAGTTACTTTTCAGGGTGGGGGGATATATTCTGTGAAGAAAATATTTTGTGTAGGAAAAATATAATACTATTTAATTCTGTGTAGGACATATTGTGTAGAAAATATTACGTGTTGAAGAAATATAATCAGTAATACTTTGTATTGTTTATTAATATTCATAAATAAAAAAAAGAATAAATAATTTACTTTTCAGTCACCCAGTAAAAGTAAATTCAATAGATTCTCACTGTAACCGCAAGGTACAAATTGACGGGCGGAAGACTCTCGCATAACTAAATTTCACATCGATTTCTTATAAAATCTTTTTTGGTTGAAAATTCATCTATTGTTTCGAAAATGCAATATATTTTAACTTGAAATCTTAGGAATTAAAAGTGTTTCATATTGAATTCAATATGCGCTTCTTACATTAATTTTATTCAAAAGAATGTACGCTCCTATTATTACCCTATTTTAGTGGAAAATCACCCTATTTCCCCGGTTTTGAGAGAATATTAGATTAAGTTGCTTTTCGGGTAGGGGGATATATTCTGTGTAGGAAAAATATAATACTATTTAATTCTGTGCAGGGCATATTGTGTAGAAAATATTATGTGTTGAAGAAATATAATCATTAATACTTTGTATTGTTTATTAATATTTATGAATAACAAAAAAAAATTACTTTTCAGTCACCCAGTACAAGTAAATTCCCGGGTTTTATGAGAATATTGGGTTAAGTTACTTTTCGGGGTGGGGGGATATATTCTTTGCAGAAAATATTTTGTGTAGGAAAAATATAATACTATTTAATTCTGAGTAGGACATATTATGTAAAAAATATTATGTGTTGAAGAAATATAATCAGTAATACTTTGCATTGTTTATTAATATTTATAAATAACAAAAAGAAGAAATAATTTACTTTCCCGTCACCCAGTACAAGTAAATTCCCCGGTTTTGTGAGAATATTTGGTTAACTTACATTTCGGGGTGGGGGGATATATTCTGTGAAGAAAATATTTTGTGTAGGAAAAATATAATACTATTTCATTCTGTGTAGGACATATTGTGTAGAAAATATTAGGTGTTGAAGAAATATAATCAGTAATATTTTGCATTGTTTAGTAATATTTATAAATAACAAAAAGAATAAATAATTTACTTTTCAGTCACCCAGTACAAGTGAATTCCCTGGTTTTGTCAGAATATTGGGTTAAGTTACTTTTCGGGTAGGGGGATATATTCTGTGAAGAAAATATTTTGTGTAAGAAAAATATAATACTATTTAATTCTGTGTAGGACATATTTTGTAGAAAATATTATGTGTTGAAAAAAATATAGTCACTGATACTTTGTATTATTTATTAATATTTACAAATAACAAAAAGAGTAAATAATTAACATTTCAGTCACCCAGTACAAGAAAATTCAATAGATTCTCACTGTAACTGCAAGGTACAAATTGACGGGCGGAAGACTGTCGCGTAACTAAATTTCACTTCGATTTCAGATTCGATTCAGGAAGTGCATGATATACCGAGAAATAAGCTGATGTGCTTTCATCCGGCTGCATTTGATTAATCCCAAAAAAGTTTCTGAACCTCGCGGAAAATTTTCCTCTGGTTAAAAACAACCCGTTTTTTTAAAAGTTATGAGTTCATAAATGAAGGGAATATGCGCATAGCAAATATAATTTCCGGATTGTAATTAATCAAATTTCAAGGGACGCAATACATGGTATCCACAAAGCGATTTTCAGGATTCGCATAAAATTATAATGCAGGATGAGAGCTTGCAAAATAAAATAAATTTATTTTGTAAGCGTTGGAAAATTATATTAAAATACTCAATTTTAGTTTTATTTATTGCACTTAAATATGTCCTTTTATAATATAATAATTACACAGTAAATGCAACTTGATCCATTTGATCCTGAAATTGGATCAAAATTATATGCAACGCTTTTATGCAGATTTCGGATTTTTTTATTTGATCAGTAAATTTCGCAGCGGAATGATCCAATTATCAACCGCCGATTGACAGTTGTCATGCATTTGGAAAAATTTCCTAAATTTTTTTTTGGCAAAAAATTATGAAGTAAAAAAAATCTCTTCCAGAGCAATGTAGGGAAATTGGAATTTTAAAAACTCTACATCATTCATAGGAGTTTTTCTCCTAAACCAAAATCCCAATTTTTTTAAACATTCCTTTGTTGGTCCTAGGAAGTTGTAAATTTTCCAGAAGAGAGAGTCGAATCTAAATAAATCTATAAAAGCACTTTTGAACAGAAAAAAATTAATTTCCAGAGATGACCATTCGTTTTTTTTTGTAGAAAATAATTTTATAACTGAGAGTTCGACTATTTTAGTTGAAGATTAATCTTTTTAGCTGAAATTTCATCTCTTTGTCTGAAAATCAAAAAATGTTGGTTAAAAGTTAATTCTTTTTGGTTGAAAATTCTACTGTGAAATTTTTGGTTAAGAATTCATCTTTTTTGGTTGAAAATTTTATTATTTTATTAGAAATTCAACCAGTATGTTTGAAAGTAATCATCTTTGGTTAAAACTTGAATGGTTTTATTGAAAATTTGTCTATTTGATTAAAAATTAAGTTTTTTGTTGAAAATTGACATTTTCGGGATGGAAGTGTGTGAGTACAACTGTTTTTAAATTTAAATAAAAATATTTTTCGGTTAGAATATCTACTTGGTTGAAAGTTGTACTCCTTTGTTAAAAAAATTAGTTTTTGGATGGAAATTTAACTATTTTGTTGAAAATTCGTTTTTTGCTTATTGAAAATTGGTTTTTTGGTTTTGAAGATTACTTTTTAATAACTAAAAATTTAACTATTCTATTTTTGATTAAAAATGTATATTTTTTTCAGTTTAGAATGCAACTATTTGGTTGCAAGCTTCTTATTAATTAAAAATCCAATTATTTTTGGTTGAAAGATAATTCTTTTTGTTTGACAAGTCTACTATTATGTTTTTGGTTAATTTCGTTTCATTTGGTTAAAATTTCTATTATTTGGTTGAAACTTTGTTGAAACTTTGTTGCAACTTTATTGTTGTTGATGAAACATTAACAATTTGGTTAGAAAGTCATTCCTTTTAGTATAAAATTTATCTGTCAAATTTTTCGTTGACAAATCACTTTTTTTGGTTGAAAATTCAACTATCTGCTTGATAGTTGAACTCCTTTGTTAAAAATTTATTTTTTGGTTGAAAAATCATCATTTTCGTTAAAAATTCATTTCTTTGGTTGAAAATTTAACTATTTTGCTGAAAATTAATTTTTTTTCAACTTTTTTAGTTAAAAATCCAATTTATTTTGGTTGAAAGTTAATTCTTTCTGGTTGAAAATTCTTGGTTGAAAAATAATTGTTAACATTGTTATTATTTGGTGAACAAATTTATTATTTGATTGAAGATGAAATTATTTTGTTAGACCTTTGACGATTTTGTTAGAAAGACATAGATTTTGGTCGAAACTTCAAGTGTTACATTTTTCGTTGACAATTTATCTTTTTTTGTTAAAGATTGAATTATTTTGTTGAAAATTTTTTTTGTTTAATTTTTTTTTACAGAAAATTTATTTATTCCATTATTGATTGAAAACGTGTATTTTTTAGCAGAAAATCCAAATATATGGTTAAAAATCATCTGTTTTAATTAAAAATTCAACTATTTGGATTAAAATTTATATTTTTTAGATAAAAATTCAAATGTTTGGTAGAAAATTGATCTATTTTCTTGAAAATTCGTCTTTTTTGGTATAAAATTAATTTTCTTGGTTGAAAATTCATCATTTTGATTCGAAAATGTATCTCGTTTGTAGGAAATTCAACTATATAATTGATAATTATTCTTTTTTAGTTGAAAATTGATCTTTTTTATATAAAAGTTGAAATATTTGGTGGAAAGCTCATGGATTTTGTTGGAAATTCGTCTATTTTGGTAGAAAATTAATCTTTTTGGTTAAATATTTATCTTTTTTGTTTGAAAATTCAACTGCTTGGTTTAAAATAATCTTTTTCAGTTAAAAATTAATTTTTTGCAAATAAAAAGTTAAATATTTGTTGGGAAATCCATGTATTTTTTTGGGAAATTGGTCTTTTTAGTAGAAAATTCATCTTTTTTAGTTGAAAATACAACTATTTGTTTGAAACTTTATGTTTATGAGATAAGAACTCAATTCTTTGGTTTAAAATTCATATATTTTTTGGTAATTCGTCTTTCTGTAGACAATTAATCTTCATGGTTAAAATGAATATTTTTGGTTGAAAATTTAACTATTTGGTCGAAAGCTGAACTTCTTTGTTAAAATTAATTTTCTTGTTTGACGATTTATCACTTTTGTTGAAAATTTATCTCTTTGGTTACAAATTTAACTATTTTGTTGAAAGTTCAATTTTTTGGTTTAAATTTTTTTCATCTTAAAATTGAACTATTCTTGTTATAGATTCATCATTTTATTTGAAAATTTTTCTCTTTTGGATTCAAATTCAACCAACTGGTTGAAAATTGATCTCTTCTAGTTTAAAATTCAACGTTTCCTAAAACATTTTCTCTTGATCTTAGGAAGTTGTAAATCTTCCAAAAGTGGGAGTAGGAACTATGTGAATCCAAAAAAACACTTTTAAAAGAATAAATTTAATTTCCTACGACTTTTAATAAAAATTATAACTACCACTCGACAGATCTGAATACGGATATATAAAAATCAATTTTCCATCCGCAAAAGTGGATCATTTTGATCTGAAGTTGATAATCAGAACGATATCGTAACAGGGGGCTAATATGGACATGTGTGGTAAAGCGGACAACTTGCTTTTAATTCAAAGAAAGTAGGAGCAAGTCATAAAACGCAAAGATTTCTTATGATCCGCATCACTTTACAGGGTCTCCATCCATTTTCGACCCAAAAAATTCAATATAATTCGCAAAATTACAGATTTCTTGTGTCCCGCTTTCCCCCTTTCTTGTCTAGCTTAGCCCCGTTTTACGATATGCAACATTTTCAAAAATTCGGGGCTTACTGTGTATAAGAATAAAATATAATATTCAAAGATTTTGGAAATTTATGGTTCTAAGCGTGTTTTGTATGTACTGAAAGATGTGTGGCATGAACACAACACGCAGAAGGTGGTCGATGGAGACAAGACAGTCGCTCTGGTATCCCCGCTTAAACCCGCAACGACCTACCACTTTCGAGTCTTTGCGGAAAATCACCTCGGAACATCAGCCCCAAGTGACATCCTTCATGTCAGTATCAATCGATCAGTCACTCATGTTTCATCATTTTTTAATTCAATTAGTCGGCTCTCTTATCAATGTAAAATTTGAAATGTAAAATTTAGGCTCAAACTGACGGCGAAGTTCCTGGTGGGCCACCTAAACAGGTATCTGTTGAGCCACTTGGTCCTCAACAACTCAAACTCACTTGGCAACCACCTGATCGTTCACTCTGGAATGGCGAGTTACTGGGATATGCCATCACATACACAAATTTAGGGTAAGTTTGTATTATTATATTGTTTCGTTGTTGAACAACGCCGTTAAGGTGCTTCCTCAGCCCATTACAAATAACATGTTTCCTCCAACAAGGATGAATTGTTTGATGTAATATTTTAACCACATAATCTCAGTGGCATAATACACCACCTATTAGTGCCCTTTTTTCGAAAAATGGTCTTGTTTTTGTTCGTTTTTAATCAATCGAAAATGCGCTTCATTTATGCGCCTGGGAACGGGCAATCCGCCAACGGCAAAGTATCCATGAGTGGAGTTCCACCGACCAAGCTTCGGCGGTGTGGCGTCGCTTATACGTGAGTGGCGCGGCCTATCCAGTGGCTTGGAGGTGGAGGGGATACATAGGAGTGAGCGAGGTAGCATCGGCGGTCTTTTTTCAATCTCTGTATCCCCTCCACCTATAAGCCACTGGATAGGCCGCGCTTCTCACGTATAAGCGACGCCACGCCACCTAAGCTCGGTCGGTGGAACTGCACTCCATGATGGTGGTGGATTGCTCGTTTCCAAGCGCATAAATGAAACACATTTTCGATTAATTAAAAACAAACATAAACAATACCGTTTTTCAAAAAGAGGGCACTAATAGGTTGTGTATTATGCCATTGAGATTATGTGGTTAAAATATTACATCAAAATATTCATCCTTGTAGGAGGAAACATGTCATTTGTAATACATGGGCTAAAAATTGAGCCTGAGAAAACACCTTAAGGGGATTGAAACGACTAGAGTTTTCGCCACATACATAATACGCCCACGAGGATACATTGTTTGTTGTAATATTTAAACCACATAATCTAAAGGCAACTTTACTCGCGGGAGCAAAGCGATTTTTTCGAAAAATGTATTTTTTTTTTGTTTGGAATTGAAAATTGAGCGTTCTCTTGGGCCTGTAATATGCAACGCGCCAGCTAACACTGTATGCCGGGCTGCAGTTGTACCAGATCTAGTTTCAGGTCGAATTAAATCTGCAAGTATAGCGTCTTCGTCGCTTATAGTAATATATAATATATTATTATATAATACAATAACTAAAATTAATAATAATAACATATAATGATAATTTTTCGAAAATATATATAATATCCTCCTTTTTGCTGGTAAAAGGAAGTTTTTGTATTCTTACCATCAAACCAACTTAAATATTATTATTATATGTTATTATTATTTATTTTTATTATTGTATTATGTATTACTATAAGCGACGAAGACGCTGTACTTGCAGATTTTATTGGACTTGAAACTAGACCGCGTGACTGCAGCCCACCATACAATATTAACTGGCACGTTGCATTTCACAGGCGCAATAGAACAATCAATTTTCAATTACAAAAAAAAAAGATAACAAGAAGAACATTTTTGGAAAAAATCGCTTTGCTGACGCGAGTAAAATTGCCCTTAAATTATTTTATTGAAATATTACATTAAACAATGCATCCTCGTAGACGTATTATGTGTGTGGCAAAAACCCGAGTCGTTTTAATCCCCTTAACTCAATCGAAAAATGAATTTTTTATAGGGATCATCCATAGACTACATTGCCATTTGAGGGCGAGGGTAAATTTTAAGATAGTTTGCCTTTTTCTCGTTTTTCGCTTTAATACGAACTGAATTAATAAAACCCAATAACAAAATATAACTACTTCATATTTAAAAATTCATTCTTTTTGGTTGAAAAGTCTACTATTATAATTCTGGTTCTGTTGAAAAGTCGTGTTTTTTGCTAAAAACTTAATCTTGTTAGTTAAAAATTCATCTTTTTCGTTTAAAATCTTTCTTGGTTGAAATTTTCTTGGTTAGTTTTTAGCAGTTTTACACCTTTGTTAAAAATAAATTTCTTTCTGGCAAAGATTCATTATTTTAGATGAAAATTCAACTTTAGAGTTGAAAATATAACAAGTTGTTTTTAGTGAAAATGTAATTATTCCATTTTTGGTTGAAAATTTATATTTTTAATTGAAAATTTATCTTTTTTTTTTCAAATTCAACTATCTGGTAGAAAATTAAGTTTTTTATTAAAAATTATCATTTTCGAGTTGAAAATGCAATTGTTTTGTAGAAAATACGTCTTGCTTGGTTGAAAATTCATTTCTTTTCATAAAAAATAAAACTTTTTGGTTCAAAATTCAACTATTTTATTAGAAAATTCAACTACTTAGTTGAAAATTTAACTATTTATTTGAAAAATTAACTACTTGGTAGAAAATTAACTTTCTTGTTGAAAATTCATAGTTCCGCGTGGAAAATGCAAGTGTTTTGTGGAAAATTCACGTATTCTGTTAGAAATTCGTTTTTTTGGTAGCAGAAAATAAATACTTCTTTTTTTAAAATTCATCTTTTTGACTATGGATTCAACTTTTTTTTTAAATTCGTCTTTTTGGTTGAATTAAACTGGTACAAATTTCTTTTTCTTGTGTGGAAAATTAACTTTTTGAAGTGAAAATGTAACTATTCCATTTTAGATTGAATACTTTTTTTTTTAATTTAACTATTTGGTTAAAACTTCATCTTCATAGGCAGAAAATCCAACCACTGGGTTAAAAATTGAACTATTTATTTGAAAAATTAACTGCTTAGTTACAAATTATCTTTTTGTTTGAAAATTCATAATTTTGGGTGAAAAATTCTACTGTTTTGTGGAAAATTCATGTATTTTTTGGAAAATTTGTCTTTATGGGTAGAAAATTAATCTTTTTCTTTGAAAATTCATCTTTTTGATTGTGGATTCAACTATGTTTTGTTTAAAATTCGTGTTTTTTAGTTTAATTTTACTGGTGGAAAATTCGTTTCTTTCTGGATTAATTTTTTTTTTAAACCACTCCATTTTTGGTTGAAAACTTATCTATTTTGGTCGAAAAGTCAACTGTTTTGTTAAAACCCATCTTTCTTTCTTTCTTTTTTTTTGAAAATTTAAATCTTGTTTCGTTGAAATACAAAATGTTAAATCTTTCGTTGAGAATTCTTCTTTTTCGTTTGAAAGCTGAACTATACTTGGTTAAAAATTTAATTATTTCTTTAAATTTTAATTATTTTCTTGAAAATGCAACTATTTTTTTAATGGAAATCCGTAAATAGCCAAAGGCTTCGTTACAATGAAATCAATGTTATCAATGAAATCGTTAAAGAAAGATACACCTAATTTTGAAAAGCGGGGTTGGAAATTGTTAATGCTGTAAATAATAATTTTCTGAACTTAAAAAATTTTACAAATTTAAAATGTTTGCGAATAATAAATAATAATAAAAATTTTAATTTAAAACATTTTGTAAATTTGGTAAATTTGGTAAACTTTGGAATTTTTGTTAAAAATTTTGTTAATTTTAAAAACTTTTGAAATTTTGAATATTTTGTAAATTTTGTCAATTTAAAAAATTTTGTGAGTAATAATAATAAGAAGAATTTTTAAAATTTTCAAAATGTTGATAATAAAAAAAATTATGTGAATATTCATAATAAAAATTTTTTAAAACAATATTTTTATTAAAAACATCATATATAATTTGAAATTTCATAGAATACATTCATCTTTTACCAGAAAAATATTCTAACTGTAGTTTTTTTTAGTTGATCTTTCAATTTCAATTTCAGTTGAATCAATTGAATAAAATTGTCATTTATTTAAATTTTCTTGTTTTTTATCAATTTTCAACAAAATAAATAAATTTTAACAATTTTGTGAATTTTAAATTTTTTTTGAAATTCAGAAGATTCAATAGGGAGTGAAAAGTAGAATATTAGCCCAGCTTCATAGGGCTTGAAAAGGTCTAAAATCATGCGTGTGTTATGAAAATAACATTTCGTATTAAATCATACACTATGAAAATCCAAAATTTTTAATTGTAAATAGTGAATTGTAAGTCATAAATTGCAACTTGTAAAATAATAAAGCTTAGAAGTATTGTAAATCTGTAGTTAGAGATTGATTACCACCTTGTCAATGAACTAGTGGCTACAAATAATCTGAAGAAAAAAAAAACTTGTCTTTTGCAGAAGCGACGAGCAATCGGCGAATGTGACTCGGGTTGGAATCACGGGTAATGGAGACGGTTCCTACGATTATCGGCTAACGGGTCTGCGGAAATACACACAATACAGCATAGTGGTGAAGGCGTTCAATAGCAAGGGCGACGGGCCAGGATCAGATCCAATGATAGCGCAAACTCTGGAGGATGGTTCGTACTCGTACAATTTCTTCCCGTAATAGAGAAACGTTTTCCTCTCTCGTATCCAACTATACTTGTAAATTCAACCACCCTATTTCATTCTTCTTCTCCTCCTCTTCCTCCTTCTCTTCCTCCTCCTCCTGCCCCTACTACTCGATCTCATGTGACGTTTTCGCATTAAACGAAAT
Source organism: Andricus curvator (assembly GCA_932195095.1). NCBI lineage: Eukaryota > Metazoa > Arthropoda > Insecta > Hymenoptera > Cynipidae > Andricus > Andricus curvator. The sequence continues at coordinate 82,194 of CAKNYM010048311.1, read as the reverse complement.
TGCCACTCCGAGCTCGAAGTCACTAACCGTAACATTTATTATTTAGGACCCACCCATATTCACCCTTAAATTCCAGTCAAGAAAATCACTCGTCCTAAAAATGCAAAACTCTCCTAAACAATTGACGGGTGGCACAGCAAAACAAATCAATTTCAATCAATTCAACGATATGGTTGAAAATGCATGTACAATGAGCTCTTGTCTATTCCAAGGGTCGCAAAACGTAAGTATTTATGTATTTTAAGGCTGGAGGGGCCCCCACCTCTACCGCGAGTGGTGGGGTCATTTCGTCAAGCGACGTTCATTGGCTGCCCCGGCCTTGTGTCGATGCGCGCGCTGTAAGCATGCGTGCGTCGTTGCATTGTCGCGTTGAGTATTGTAGCATGACGTCATGATCATGATAGGATAGGTGGAAATTCCAGTCAAGAAAATCACTCATCCCAAAAATGCAGACATCTCCTAAACAATTGACGGGTGGCACAGCAAAACGAATTAGTCCGCACTTTTGTAATTTGTAGTAATCCACTTGGTTGAAAACTGAACTGTTTTGTTGAAGATTTAACGATATGGTTGAATATTCATGAACAATGAACTCTAGTGTTCTAAAGAGTTTAAGTGCTCGGAGAAATTCTCACGAGCATGATAATATGCTCGAAAATATGCTCGACCTTTATGTGCTTTGAGAATTTAATGAGCATTTATGAGCATTTTGAATTAGGATTTAAAAAATTGTCTTTTCTACTTTTATCATTAATAATTACATTATTTGAATCTAGCGAGAAAATTTACCCTTTCAAAATGGAAAGGATGCCTTTAAATGATAAAAGAAGTCAAAGTAATAGAAAACATATTATTCCCATTAAACAGTGCCTTTTTCAGGGTTTCTACAATATCCCAATTTCTAAATTCTTTTAGGTATAAAACCAACCATACACCTAGAAGATTAATAATATTAATACAAAATTAATTTTGTTTCTAAATATATTTAAAACACTTTTTAGTTGTGTTTTTAAGTCAAAAAGATACATTTGCAACCAAAGAAATGAATTTCTAACTAAAATGATGAATCATCAACCAAAAATATGAATGTTTAACCAAATAGTTGAATTTTCAACCCAAAAGATTAATTTTCTACCAAGCAAGTCTCATTTTCAACAAAGTTCATGACTTTTCATCTAAAAAAATCAATTTTCAACCAAGATTAAATTTTTGTTTCATAACCAAAAAATGATTTTTTAACAAAATAATTCAATTTTAAACTAAAAAAGCTAAATTTACAAACCAAAAATATAATATTTCAATTTTCAGTTAGAAAAGTAAATTTTAAAAAACGAGTTTTCAGCAAAATTAATTAATTTTCAACTAAAAATGTAAATTTTCAACCGAAAATGGAATAGTTATATCTTGAGTATAAAAAATTAATTTTCAACTGAAAAGAAACGAATTTTCAACTAAAGAAATTATTTTTTAATCACTATGATAAATTTTCAACCAAAAATATGAAATTTTGATCAAATAGTGGATTTTTCAATCCAAAAGATGAATTTTCTATAAGAAAAAATGAATTTTCAACTAAACAGTTTTTTCCATGAAAGAAATTAATTCTTAACAAAAAATAGAATAGTTAAATTTTCTACTGAACAGATAATTTTTTAACGAAAAAGATTACATTTCTATAAAAAAAAGTAAATTTTCCACAAAAAAATCTAATAGTTAAAGTGAGTTTTCAACTAAAATGATGAATCTTCAACTGAAAAGAATTTAATTTTCAACCAAATACATGCATTTCAATCTAAAAAGATACATTTTCTACCAAAAATAGAGTAGGATTATTTTCAATCAGGAAAATAAATTTCCAAACAAAAAACAAACGAATTTTCAACCAAAGAAATTAATTTTTAACCAAAAAGATGAAATTTCAACTAATGAGAGTACTCTTTTACAAAAAAAAGACGAATTTTTCAACAAATAGTTAAATTTTTACCGAAAACAGATAAATTTTCAACTAAAAATAGAATAGTTAAATTTTCAGTAAAGAAAATTAATTTTCAATAAATATAAGTAAATTTTCAAAGAAATAGTATAATATTCAACCAAGAAGATTACTATCAGAAAAGATAAATTTTCGACAAAAAATGGAAGTTAGATTTCCAGTTTAAAAAATGAATTCTAAATAAGAAAATTCTCATTGTCAACCAAGAAGATCAATTGTCAAATTTTCAATCCAAAGCAGATTACTTTTCCACCAAATATTTGCGATTTTCAAACATAATGATAAAATTAATGTTAACCTAAATTTATTGAAAATTCCCTAACTCTGTCAGGTTTTCCCTGAGATTTCCTGACTTTCTGGAATTACCTGACATGTAGCAATTCTGTTATTTAAAAAAAGTATATGTTTATTTCACTCTAGAATGTTTTTGTAAAAATATATGTATTATTTGTGATATATATTTGTTTAAACAATAAATGCTTCAAATTCTCTTTAATGCTCTATAAATGCTCTGTTCGAGCTTAAATGCTGAGCATATTCTCGAGAGCATTTGCTCAACGTAAATTCTTGAGCATTTAAGAACTCTAATAAACTCTTGCCTATTACAAGGGCTGCGAAACGTAAGCATTTAGGTATTTCAAGGCTGGAGGGGCCCCCACCTCTACCGCGAGTGGTGGGGTGATTTTGTCAAGCGACTTTCATTGGCTGCCCTGGCCTTGTGTCGATGCGCGCGCTGTAAGCATGTGTGCGTCGTTGCATTTTCGCATTCAGTATTATAGCATGACGTCACGATCATGATAGGATAGGTGGAAATGTCGAAAAGGTTAGCATAGTTGGCACATCATGACTGCATACGCCTTTTTTTGGGAAAATATTCTAAACGTGAAGGTAAGTTATAAAGGTCAGAATAGTAATATTTTTCAAGTGTAGAATGCATTTGCGCGACATTGTTTCATCCTTTTATCAGTTGAAGACCTTCCATTTTCACGAAATACAATCAACGATCTGAAATTGATGGTTAGAGTACCCGATTCTGATCAAATCGATCTGATACACTTTCCTCCAATTTTTGATATTTTATTTTATTTCGTGACACTGAAAGGTCGTCAATCGACAAAAAAATAGAATATGACTGAGGAAATACATTCTACACTTGACAAATATTACTATTCGTACATTTATGACTTACTTTTACCTTTATATTATTTCCTCCAAAAACTCGTATGCATTCCCATGACGTCATGGTAAAATACCCAATTCAAACCAACGGAAGCTTCCCGCTCTTTGGGCCTCTTTTTAATTGGTCAGCCACTGACGCGGGCGAGACCGTACTGGGACTCTGGTGGGAGGTGACGGAACTGCGCCACTTAGAATATCCCAGTATGGGGGACTTGGAATAGGTGCGCCTTGAAATAAGCAGGAGTTCACTGTATTTTGTTGAAAATTAATCTCTTTTGGCGATAGAAAATTAATTTTTTTTGCCTGAAAATTCCACCATTTGGTTGAACATTCATCTTTGTATGCTGAACATTCAACTATTTTGACAAAAAGACATCTTTTTTGGTCAAAAGTCTAAGTTTTTAAATATCTAAATATCTCTTTTCGGCTTGAAGATTAGACTATTTCGTTGTAAAGGCAACTGCTATTTGATATTTCAACAACAACAAAAATTTTCATTTTAGATCACAGTTTAATTGAAACAAAAAAAGACGAATTTTCATCAAAATAGTTGAATCGTCATCCAACACAGATTTATTTTCAACCAAACAGTTGCAATCTTTGTCAAAAAAGATAAAATTTCTACAAAAGAAGACAAATTTTCAAGAAATTGAATAAATCTTAAACCAAACACTTGAATTTTTGAACTAAAAGAGATCATATTTCAACCAAAAATGGTATAGATGAATTACCATTGGAAAAATTAATTTTCAGTGGAAAAAAATGAATTTTCTATAAGAAAATTAAATTTTCTATCAAATTGTTGCATTTTTAACTCATAAATATGAATTCTCAATAACAAAGTTAATTCCCATACAAATAGATCATTTTCGGTTACAAAAATTATTCTTAAACAAAGAAAAAATGATTTAAAAAAAAAGTAATTAACCTTCCAACCGAAGAGTTGAATTTTCAACCTAAAAAGATGAATTTTCAACAAAAAATGTAATAGTTGCTAAAAATATTGTAATATAAAATAAAAAACAGTGTAATGTGACAAAAAAAGCGCATTTTCAACAAAATACTTGAATCCTGAATTAAAACAGATTAATTTTCTACCGCAAAGTTGCATTTTTACCCAAAAAATTTAGTTCTCTACCAAAAAAGACAAATTTTCAACGAGAAACATAAATTGTCAACGAAATGAACCATTTCCGGTTAAAATATTAATTTTAACAATATCAAAAGTGTCATCAAAGTAGTTCAATTTTCAACCAAAAAGATGAATTTGTAACTAAAATGATGAATCTTCAGACAATAAAATTATTTTTTTAAGAAAGTAGTTAAACTTCCCACGAAAGAGTTGAATTTTCAACCTGAAAAGATTAATTTTCAACCAAAAATTTAATAATTAGTTTTTAATCAAAAAAACATAATTTTAAATAAAAAACAGTGGAATGAACCCCAAAAAAGGGAATTTTCATCAAAATACTTGAATCCTCAACTGAAACAGATAATTTTCAAGCAAAAAGTTGCATGTTTAACCAAAAAAAATTGATTTTCTACCATACAGTTGCAGTTTTAACTAAAAAAGGTGACTTTTCTACAAAAAGTATATATTCTTAAACCAAAACGACAACTTTTCAATAAAATAGTTGAATTTTTAACCAAAAAAAATTTTTGGTTAATAACAAATGAAATTTCGATCAAATTGTTTAATTTTTAAGCCAAAGAGACGATTTTTTAACAAAACAGTTGTATTTTCTACCAAAAATGATGACTTTTTAACCAAACTGTCGAATTTTCCACAAAATAATAAAACGGTGTACCAAATTGTACTATTTTTGTCCAAGAAAGATGAATTCTTAATTAAGTGTAATTTTCAACAAAATAATACAACTTTAAACCAAATAATACTATTTTTGTTCAAGAAAGATCAATTCATAGTTGAGTTGATTTTTTAAACTAAAAAAATTAATAAAAAAAATGTAATAGTTGATATTTCAACTAAAAAATATTGTAGCATAAAATAAAAAACTAAAGTACAAAAAAACTCTCTACAAAAAAAGACAATTTTTCCATAAAATACATAAATTTTTAACCAAATAAATCATTTTCGGTTAAAAAATTAATTTTAACATATAACAAAATTTCCATCAAAGTAGTTCAATTTTCAACCAAAAAGATGAATTTGTAACTAAAGTGATGAATCTTCAACCAAAAAAATAATTTGTTAAGAAAGTAGGTAAACTTCCAACCAAAGAGTTGAATTTTCAAATTAAAAAGATGAATTTTCAACAAAAAATTCAATAGTCGATATTAAACTTAAAAAATATTGTAATTTCAAATAAAAAATAATGTAAGTAATCCAAAAAAGTGAATTTTCATCAATATTCTTGAATCCTGAACTGAAACAGATCATTTTAAACAAATAGTTGCATGTTTAACCGACAAAATTGATTTGCTACCGAGCAGTGACATTTTTAAACAAAAATGATGACATTGTTACAAAAAAATATATTAATTTTCAAACCAAAACGCAAATTTACAATAAAATAGTTGAATTTTTAACAAACAAAATTTTTTTGTTAATCATAAATGAAATTTCGATCAAATTATTTAATTTCTAAGCCAAAGAGCCGAATTTTTAACAAAACAGTTGAATTTTGAACCAAAAATGATGACTTTTTAACCAAACTGTTGAATTTTCAACACAATAATAAAACTTTGCACCAAATTGTACTATTTTTGTCCAAGAAAGGTGAATTCTTAATTAAGTGGAATTTTCAACAAAATAATGAAATTTTAAAGCAAATAATACTATTTTTGTTCAAGAAAGATGAATTCATAATTAAGTTGATTTTTTAACCTAAAAATATAAATTTGTAACAAAAAATGTAATAGTTGATATTTCAACTAATAAATATTGTAATATAAAATAAAAAACAATTGAATTTATTTTTCAAAAACGCATTGTCAACAAATACTTGAATCCTTAACTAAAAAATATTAATTTTCTACCAAAGAGTTGTATTTTCAACCAAAAAAATTGATTCTCTACCAAAAAAGACAATTTTTCAACAAAATACATACATTTTTAACCAAATGAATCATTTTCGGTTAAAAAGTTAATTTTAATATATAAAAAAAATTTTCATCAAAGTAGTTCAATTTTCAACCAAAAAGATGAATTTGTAACTAAACTGATGAATCTTCAACCAAAAAAATAATTTGTTAAGAAAGGAGGTAAACTTCCAACCAAAGAGTTGAATTTTCAAATTAAAAAGATGAATTTTCAACAAAAAATTTAATAGTTGATATTAAACTTGAAAAATATTGTAATTTCAAATAAAAAACAATGTAAGTAATCCAAGTGAATTTTTATCAATATGCTTGAGTCCTCAACTAAAACAGATCATTTTAAACAAATAGTTGCATGTTTAAACAACAAAATTGATTTTCTACCAAGCAGTGGCATTTTTAAACAAAAGTGATGACATTGTTACAAAAAAAAAAGAATTTTCAAAACAAAGCGACAAATTTTCAATAAAATAGTGTAATTTTTAACCAAAAAGTTTTTTAAATAAGAAGAAATAAAATTTCAATCAAATTGTTGAATTTTCAAGACAAAGAGATGAATTTTTAACAAAACAGTTGAATTTTCCACTAAAACTGAGACTTTTTAACCAAACTGTTGAATTTTCAACGAAATAATAATTTTTTGGAAAACGAGATAAAGGCGAAAGACTGTGAATCCTGGGATAAATAAAAAGGAATTCTGATAATTAATAGAATAAACAATAACATCTCGAATTAACATTAAAGTTTGTTTAATAATTTTAAAATAATAGATCAGAAAACTGGAAATTTTGTTTAAAAAATAAAGTTCATTTTCCATTGCACACTTTTTGACATTTCAAAAAAAATTTGGTATAAACCAAATAATATTCAAAGAATATTCAGTAGGTTGCAACGTTTTTAAAAACTTCTTTATTTTTATATTAACAAAATATTGAGTGAAAGCATTAGTTCAAGATTAAAAATACTTGGAGACTTTATTTTTGAATTGTGTTTCAAGATATATGTTAAAACGATGCTTAGTTACCATTTCTTTGAAGTCTAGTGTATTTTTTATTGTTATAAACAAATTTAATAATCAAATGCATATCTTAGCTATTTTTGCTTTGAAGACTTCGTTCCCTTAACAAAATTAATTATACAAATTTTTCGGAAATAAACAGTATCTACGATTTTTCAATATTTTATAAGAATTGTTAATTGTTTACATAAATTTGATTTAAAAAATACAAATTTTCGTCAATTTTCAGAAGGCACATTTCGTTTTTCAACGGAATCGATCTTTAATTACTTAGGAAAATTCTTCTCTTAGGATACTTTAGCAACCAACAATAATTTTTCATTTTTTAACCAATTTTATAAACAAATTCACATTTTTACTACTTCTCAACAAAAGGATGTTGTTTTTTTATGAAATCAACTGCCAGTGACTAAGAAAGGGCCTTATTTATTAGGGGACTTTGTCAGACTATATTTGTTATTTATTTAAATAATTTGTATAAACAAAAACAGATTTTCGTTAATTTTCTTTTTCTTCTTTTTCTTATTTCGTCTTTTTTGAAGAGTGAGCAACCGCTTCTTTCAAAAATTTAAATTTTACTCTCAAATCTGATCAAACTGGTCAAATCTAGACCAGTCTGTCTAGAATAAGGGTTTCTAAAAAAAATTGTAATGTCCAATCTGTTGTTGAATAAAAAATTAATAGAAAAAAATTTCAGAAATTACCTCTCAAGATGGACGATCGATTTTTTTTTCATTATAATCATCTTAAAGCAAAAGTTTCCACCTTTTTAAACACAATTAAAAGTCTCCAGAAAATCAGGTTTGCACCCTGAGTTGTTTTAAAAAAATTCCAAAAACGCTAATTTTCTGAAGAACTTCCACCTGAATTTTCTCAGAAGTGGGTTTCTTTAAAAAACTTTTTTACTTTTCCATCCAGCAACTAATAATCTAGAAATTATATTTTCAGTTTTTGATTAAATTTAAAATTAGGTTTTTTGCAACGTTTTTTGCCTCTTCTGAAAATCTGCCACATCTGGGTTGATTCGTTTTGCTGTGCCACCCTTCAATTTACATCATAAATTAAGAATTCCTTTCAAAAACAATTTTTTAATTGTTATTTGTTTACCACTTGTGATTTAATTAGTGAACTTTGGAGAGAGCGCGACTGGCTACGAAATTCGTTTAAGCCAGTGATATTTTTATTTGGGCGAAGTAAAAGTTTCCCGTGAATACAAACTAGATGAAAGCGAGTATGGTCTCTGGTTCAAATAAAATTTTCCTCTAATTGAATCATATCAAGCTTGTACTCACTTCTCTGCTTTTCAGTGATAAATCCGTTTCTTAAAAATATTTTGCAATCAGAAAAGCAGATATCGTGAATGTCCAAATAGTATAAGCTGCGGTATACCTAAAACAAAATGGTCAATTTTTTTCAATATTCGCTTTTTTTAAACAATAGAGATTATTGTCAATTTTCTATTATTGACAGAGGTTTTTAAAATTTTCTAAATCCATGTAGAAATTTAGTAAAAACAAAATTAACAATATGGTGGCCACTTTTCTGAAAATAAAAAATTAATTTTTTTCGCTTGGAAGGGACGGACGCAAGTTTCCCGTTCCATTTTTCGATATCTTTAAGAGGGCTCGGAACGTGTTACTTTTTAGTAACTTAGTTACTTTTATGATCGTCGGTTACTAAAAAGTTACTTATTTTATGAAAAGGTTACTTTTGGTTACATTTTTTGCCTGAAATAACGAAATGAATTAAGTAATTAACTGTATTATTTAAAAACGTGTGAAGGGTGTAAAAATTACATTCTTTCCAGTAAATTTGGCACCTTAGAGCCGATGAAATTACACTGAGCGAAGAATTCCCGTGTAGTTCGGGTTTACACCCCAATAGTTCGGGTGGTTTCTCTTTTTTTTTGTTTCACACGAAGGTTTGGTGCGCTTGCACTACTGAGACGTGCAATCACCCCTACCATTCAGGTGCTCACCTGAAACAGCAGCGGCCGAAGTGGTGGGGCGCCCGCCCGAATAGTTGGGGAGCTTGCACGAATGATTCGGGAGATTCAAATCGTCAACCGCGTTGGATGTTGCGCGTTCGACGTTTGCGCATGTTCGCTAATTGCCGCAGCTGATGAACATCAGGCTCTTCCCGAATATCACTGTTTCTAGTTTATGTCGATTTTATTGTTCGTGTGCGAGATGTCAGTGGAATAAAGTGTAACTAGTTATCTGGTTTTTCTTTGGATAATCATTAACGAAGGTAAGAGAAATATAAAACATTATTCTTTGCTTGCACATGAGTCGAAAAATCAAATCATTAGCGAACATGCGGAAACGTCGAACGCGCAACATCCAACGCGGTTGACGACTCGAATCTCCCAAATCATTCGTGCAAGCTCCCCAACCATTCGGGCGAGCGCCCCACCACTTTGGCCGCTGCTGTTTCAGGTGAGCACCCGAATGGTTGGGGTGATCGCACGTCTCAGTAGTTCAAGCGCGCCAAACCTTCGTGTGAAACAAAAAAAAAGAGAAAGCACCCGAACTATTGGGGTGTGAACCTGAACTACACGTGAATTCTTCGCTCAGTGTAGGGAATAACAATAAAATAATAATTATTTCGTATGAAAATGTATACAAAGGGCTATCAATTAAATTACGATATTATAAATCCTGATAAAAATTGCAATTTATCTAAAACTGCTAGTTTTTAATTTAAAATTTAAATATTTTTTGTTGAAATATCGAACTATGTATCATATTTTTCGATGAGAATTTATCATCTTTGGTTGAAATTTGGTTAAAAGATGAACAATTTTTGTTGAAAATTCATCATTCTAGTTGAAAATTCGACTTTTTTTGTAGAAAATTAATCTTCTTGATTGAAAATCACCCTTTTGTTTAAAAA